>VNKF01004265.1:0-90648 GCA_008044355.1 Drosophila lacteicornis
TGTGGCCGTGGTAACCCAGGTTCGAATCCTGGTCACGGCAATGTTGAAACAAACATTGTCACGGAGTCGGGTTTTCTTTTTTTTTATATTATTATTATATAGAAACACTTAAATTTATTTTCTTTTAAGCATATTCCCTTAATGTCATTGCATTTTTACGTAGGCCTTTATTCAATAAAGTGTAGTTTGACCAGTGCAATCATAATTTATACTTGTAGCGCTGGGCTAAAACTCAAAAAAATTACAAATTATAATATGTATATTTGTATGGATTTTCATTTTCCAAATTTTTATTGAGCAATTGCATTGCTTTAATAAATACAACGAATATATTAAATGCATTACTTTGAAGTTTTTAAACTCCATCGATTTTTACTGCCATTAAGCAGTTAGAGCAAAAAAAGAGAATGTGCAAATTATAAGCAATCTCTTTTCTTAGTTTTGTTAATTATTGTTGGTCACTCTTAGTAGGTGACCAGGTGGGTTTTTGCACGTAGTGCTACAAGACCCGACATAGCCGTGATCGTCTAGTGGTTAGGACCCCACGTTGTGGCCGTGGTAACCCAGGTTCGAATCCTGGTCACGGCAATGTTGAAACACACATTGTCACGGAGTTGGGTTTGTTTTTTTTTAATTTTTATTATTCTTATTTTTAATGGTGAGCTTTAAGGCAGGTCTAATCTAGACAAATTGTAAGCCGGACCACTTTGGGTCGGAGACTGATTCTTACGACACTCCTCCAATTGTCAAAGTGTCGGGCATTTATTAGCTATGTATATTTTTTCAAAGTTTCTTTAAATCTAGATCTCAGGGAATTCAAAGTCAATAAATATCAAATTAACAGCGCCTCTGGTATTTGTTTGTTTAAATAATATCGCTGGCTGTGTTGCATGACCAATTCGGATGGGTGCGACAGATGACACAACAAAAAATAGTTTGAAAAAATTTGAACAGTTAAAAATTGAATATAACAAAACATCTATTATAACCTCAGAAATAAATGAATCCACTAATAGCAGCAAAAGTGGCAAAAATATTCAAGCCGAAGCAACCATTGCAACGGTTTGGCGGAACATGTTTATTGTAATTACCTTAACCTTAACGCCACTAAGAAAATTATTAGCCTAGTTTTAAATAGTTTAAAAATTCTTTAATTATTAGGGTCAATAAATAATTACACAAGTTTGCTTGCCACCTGGTCACAGTAACCTTGTGATTATTGGATTTAAATCGTTATTTGTTTAACTTTGTCTAAAAATAAAAATAAAAAAATTTAAATTATGCTTATTTTTAAAAAACGTTCATTAGCCAACACTGGAGAAATTACCCTAATGGGCACTTGGCGTTGCCAGACTGTTCTACAAAAAAGTCTGGCAGCACCGCGCAGAAGAAGAGTCTCAAAGAAGACAATTTGAGAGGAAAGAAAACAAAATTAAGTGTTGTGTAATTAAACTATTTCAATTATTTGTCCCAAGACAGCCAAATAAATGATAATACCCGAGGAGTGCCCAAAAAAACAAATTAAAACGGCGAAAAATCCAGCAGCAACCATATTGCGTGGTGAGTTAACCTCCCCTCTGCCACCACCTCACGCCACTCCACCCCTTCACCCACGCCAACCACTACTTTTGCGTTCTGTTGTGCTCGCCTCCTTCGTACCAAAATAACAGCGTCTCAGGTTTTTGTTTGTTTTAATAATATCGCTGGCTGTGTTGCATGACAACTTCGGATAATTGTGACAGATGATGCAACATGGCGCAACAACAAATACCCAAACAACAGCAACAACAACATCAGCTGACAACAACGCCGGCCGGCGAAGCGAGCAAACGAAAACGAAAACGAAAACGAAAACGAAAGCGAAACGTCACTCGAGTCGGGCGTTTACTTGGAAACGTCGAGTTTCTGCTGCAGTCTTAGTAGTAAAAGTTCTTTCAGCGGAGTTGTGCCATCGAAACGGAGTTGAAAATGCTGCCCCAAGAGAGGAAAATTCTGAGGTGACAAGCCCCAATCCGAGTTACACTTGTCGCCACGACGGAATTTCATGATTTTAAGTAATAATCTCCATTATATTCGATTTCCATTCGCAGGCAACATACACGCCAGAACCAGAACCAGAATCCGAACGCGACAGCTGTCTCGCGCCGCTCCAGGTTTAACGGCACCTACCAGCACTCCAAGATGAACAGCAACTCCAAGGCGGACCCGATCTCGCTGAGCTTCCACGACTCCTGCCTGCGGATGTCCGACGTGCAGCTGCTGCACGGCCCGCACTGGCTGAACGACCAGATCCTGAGCTTCTACTACGAGTATCTGTCGCACGTGAAATACAAGACGAACAATGACCTGCACTTCATTGCCCCGGAGGTGACGCAGTGCATGAAGTACATGGACGACCAGGAGCTGGAGCTGCTGCTCGGCCAGAGCAAGGCCACCACAAAGCCATTCATATTCTTCGCCCTGAACGACAACGAGAGCACCGAGGCCGGCGGCACCCACTGGTCGCTGCTGGTCTTCTCGCGACCGGAGAAGACCTTCTATCACTTTGATTCGTACGGGAACAACAACACGAGCAATTCCGTGGAGCTGATGAACAAGATCAAGGAGCTGCTGGGCCAGCGCCAGGCCAAGTTCCGGCCGATGCGATGCCTGCAGCAGGCGAACGGCTACGACTGCGGCATACACGTCATCTGCATGACCGACCACATTGCCGACTACCTGAACAGGTACGAGGTGATCGATGGCCTGCCGCCGCTCCACATTGACGCCGTGAAGGCCAAGCGCACCGAGCTGCTCAAGCTGATCCTCTCGCTGGGAGGCAAGGGCTAGGCTCCTTCCAGCCAGCAGCCAGCCATTAATATTAAGCGACCAAATTACGACAAATCTCCGTGATGAAGGGAAGAAAGAGAGAGAGGCGACAAGACACCGGAACCATGTGAATACGATATCCTTGATATTGCTAATTTTAATTTGTTTAGTTTGCTTTGCCAAATGAGAATGTTTGTTTGGAGAGCACCAGTGCCTGGCACATGAAATAAAGAAAAACACTGAACTCAGTCGCAATGGCACCCCATGAAGGAGGTGCGTCCACATGTATCTTTAAGTTTGGTCTTACAAATAAAGATTTGTTTTGCTTTCGATTCAAATTCAGCACTCGGACTCCCCTTTGTTTGGCCAAGTGGCGGCGCCGGACTTAAAGTAAACACACACATCGACACAGTCTTAGGTTGCAATTATTTATTATAAATGCACAACGGAAAGGGATCCGCTTGGATCTTGATTAGTTTACGATTAAAAACACATACAAAATAGATAAATCCACATCGAAAATTGATATTACAACGAGGCACTGGAGTACATACAAGGAATACCTTTAATCGCTGCGCATCCACCGCCGGATGCCTGGCGGATGCATTGGGTGGGAGAGTAACAGCTAGCTACGCTACATACGCATGGTTGAGTCTGCCGAACCTAGGGCCTGGCCCAGCCGCCGAAGGCTCGCTCCAGCTCCTCGGCCACGGCCAGGCACAGCCGGTCCTCGTTGAAGTTGGCGATCACCTGGACGCCCAGCGGCAGACCCTCGCTGCCCAGCTTGCCCAGCGGCACGGCGGTGGCCGGGAAGCCCAGCACGTTCACAATGCCGGTGTAGGAAAAGTTAATGGGCCGCGTGATGGGCTCGTTGTGGTACGGCGCCACCGTCGGATGCGTGGGATAGATCAGCACGCCGTTGTCGCCCAGCAGTCGCTGCAGCTCCGCCCTCAGCTCGTTCCGCTTGCGCACGAGGTGATCGTACTTGGGGGATCCGTGCTTGCACTGGGCACTGTCCATAATGGCCGTCGACAGGCCAATGAACGTGTGCTTGGAGGCGCCAAAGAGCCACTTGAAGAGCTCCAGGTAGGTGTTGATGTCGCGCTTCAGGTTGCCCAGCTGGTAGGCGAATCCATGCCCGCTGTCGTCCCGCATGTTCGCGAACCAAATGGCCGCCGACTGCCGGAACTGGGGGAGCTGAATGCGCTCCACCTTCTGGCCGCCGAACTTCTCGCTCAGATGCTGAGCCACCCGCTTCATGGCCTGCGAAAGATTAAAGATTACAGCTGCAGAATCAGTTTACTGAGCAGAATCGATTCACCATACCAGTCGCAAGTCAGGGTCAACGGCGGAGATCAGGCGGCCGCCGCCGTCAGACTCCTGGTAGAAGAACTTCACTTTGCTGAGATCCACATCCTTGTCCAGGTTGAGGAGGGCGGCCTTCTCTCCCGCCATGATCCTCAGCATGGGGCGCAGATCCTCGGCGAAGCGCGACATGGGTCCCAGGCCGAGGAAGGTGTTCTGCTCGGCACTGAATGGGGCAGGGAACTGGCCCACATTGGACACGACCAGCTTGCTGGGCTTGTGCCCGAAGATGCCATTGAAAAAGGCCGGCATGCGAATGGAGCCGCCGATGTCCGACCCCAGACCAAAGGGGGAGGCAGCCGCTGACTGGATGCAGCCCTCGCCGCCGCTGGAGCCACCCACAATCCGGTTCGTGTCGTAGGCGTTCCTCGTCCGGCCGTGCACCGTGTTGTTGCTCTCCCACCACATGCACACCTCCGAGACATTGGTGAGGGCGAAGGGAATGGCTCCGGCCTTGCGCATCAGGGCCATGGCATCCGCATCCTGGGCACCACGCACATCCCGACGTTCGTACAGGCCGGCGGTGTGGAGCATGCCTGAGGAGAGAGGCCAGTTAGTATAATTTCCATTGGGTATAACTTATGACCCAACTTACCTTTGACTGAAATGCAATCCTTGGTGGTGATGGGCACTCCCAGGAAGGGTTTCTGTTTGGCCAGCTCTTCCTTAGTGTACTTTCCTGATTTGATCAAGGCATCGGCCTCTGCTGCCTCCTTCAGAGCTTGGTCATAGCGTTCATCCACCACACAGTTCAGTATGGGATTCACCTCCTTCACGCGTCTAATGAAGGACTCCAGCACCTGGACGCTGCTTAACTGAAAGAAAAGTAAACATTTAACACAATATAACCAGTAGCCAAACATGTTTACTCACCTCTTGGCTACGGATCTTCCTGGCCAGCGAAGAGGCAGACTCCAGCAGAATGGGGTCTGTGATTGGAGGAACTCTCTCACCCTTGGGGCCATAGATCAGCCGGAAAATGAAGCGAATGAAGGTCTGGAGAAGGCCAAAAATGTAGCCACCAATCGCCTGGGTCAGGGGCAGGCTTTGCGCCATTTTCTCGGCTTATAGGAATGTGTGGCCAAAGTAACTACTGGGAATCACACGGGGGAAAATGTATGTGAGAGTGTCAGTGCTGCTTTGTGGTCTGACCCATGAGGTGTTGTTCTGGAAGAATTTAACGAGGGCAAAAATGCATATTAATTATTTATGTGAAATATTTACATACAAAATCTATATAAGAGGCATAAGCAAATGGCGTTGCGTTTATCAGCGGCCTCGTGTTGATATTTGTACGACGCGGACTGTTGAGAAAATTAAAAATATTTCCAGAACTCTGTGAGGATAAGTATGTAGCGAATAGCCGGAACGCAGTAAAAGTGTTTTTTCCCTGGATTTATGGCCGACAATTCAGTCAGTTTATAGGGCCAATAGCTTTTGGGACCTAATGTTTGAATAGTGGAATTTTTCTACTATATAAAAATAAAATAATCTAATGAATCTAGCACAAGTTCAATGCAAATAAAGGTTTAAAAAATAAAAGTACTATTAGGCTTAGCGTGTCTGTCATTTGAGGTACAGAAATCGATTTGCTCGTGTCTGGGTCGACATATAATTTAATAGCTCCGCCACTTAATTGGGGTGTCCCAGATAGGCCCCGTCCACACCTGTGGCACCTGACTCATAACATGTTATACACACTAAAAAAAAATAGGAAAATTTGAACCGACCGTTGGACTTTTGAGAATATCGAAAAACCATGACTAACTGATCCGAAACAGCAAGAATTTTCGCAGAAAAATTGGCTAAACTTAAAAGAAATATAAGGGGGAAAACTTGTTTCTCTCTCTAACCCTCAGCCAAAGAAAATTAAAAGCAAACTTTGCCCGTGCGCTCTTTTGGAAATGTTGTTTAAACTTTAAACAAACGATTGCAGTGTTTGAGGTGTAAACAATTCGCTCTATACAAAAACAAACAGCGGAAACTTTCAAGACGGCGAGAAATTCAGCCAGAGGGCTATATCAACTATGGGATCGACAATCTAATGTTCTAGGGCCATATGCTCGCTGGGACTTGATTTCTTATCTTATCAACAGAGTGTGTTCACCAGACAGCTAATTCGGTGCTTAAATATGGGAAAGATACTGGCACAAAGAGAGTTCACATCCCCATGAACTTGGATGGACGAGCCCCATCCAAGGGCCGAGGTCATAAACTAACTATTACCAAGATAGCGCTGTTATTTCCAACAACTAATAGTGAATAGTGATGATAAGGGGAATGAGTCACACATCAGTGCAGCCGTTATTGTTTACTACGAGCGGCGTTGACGATAAAAAAGGCAATAATTTAACCATAATGGCACAATCCGAGTGCTGCTCTGTACGTGATTAGCAGAATTCAAAGTTCTATTAGTTGCTTATCGCTTTGTTTGAAGTCCTCCTAGTGGAGGGAGCTCTTATCGCAACATGTTGCTTGAACAGAGTGAGTGCGGCGTTTTTGAACATATCAGAGCTCGTCTCCAGGCCGCTAATTGAATTGCCAGACATTCGAATGCTGAGAGTGCATTATAATCAACTTTGCACACTTGCGAACTGAGAGGGAAGATGTCCCTGACTTTAACACTTAAATAGAAGGTTATAGAACCTATAATTTTACAATATCTAAGTCAAAGCTACTTGGAAAATGTGGGAGATGGTCTAACAAAGAGTGGGGAATACTATTTTAAACTACACCATAGATAAGACTCTTTATAAAGGCTGTTCGAAAGCAACTAAAAGTTGCGTGATGAACTCGAGACTTGTTTCCAATTCTAGTTTCAGCTGGGTTAAAGTTCAATGGGTGGCAGTGAAGCGAAACGATAATCGAGCCGTAATCAGGGCTTTAAGTGGGCAATCCGATAAGATTAGCCATAAATACATGTCACTTTGGCATGTTTGGCACAGCGACCAATTTATTCCCTTGTAACGGACGAGACCTGTTGAGTCCAATTGGATTTCTAGGGAGGAGAAACGGCAGCAGCATTCACACTTAATTGCGTGCCATTTCTAATTAGAAATCAAGGGGCGGCGAATATCTATTGATTTCCAACTCGACCCAGAGAGGTGTTTAAGTATGTGTGGAAGGTGGAAAAGCAAAAGCCACGACCGGCGGCGAATATGCGGGTGCCAGGGGTGCCGGGGGCGAGGAATCCCCCGGGCGTGTGCCAGTGACATCATTTCACCTTAGGCTGGATAACTCGCCATTTCTAGCATACGCTTGGTTTGGATTACTTATTCATCAAGTGTCATTTTGCACACTGTAAGAGTGTGTGTTTGTGTTTGCTTGGACGCGGGAAAATAAAAGAAAAACACACACACACCATCACGCCCAGCGGCTGGCGTCACAAGATGTTAAGACAATGGAACTCTGGGATGTCAATTAAAATCTCATAACTGATGTGTTACCGAGCGCAGGAATTGTTCGTTTCCATTGCATAAGGACAATACGAGAACTGCACTATGTTCAAGTCTACGAAAAACCGGTCGGCCACAGACTAGCGGTTACTAGTTCTCGCGTATGTGTGGGTGTGCAATTACGCCTCGCAACGCAGCAGTGAAATTGCACAAAAGTCAAAGATAAACAGATATACACACCGCACTCGAGAAGAGAACAAGGCACCAAAAACAAAAACACAATTTACCCGCTCGAAGTGTAGTTGGCTGATCAGATGGGCGAATTTAAAACAGTGTTGCCAGATGAACGTTTTGCTTTCCCCCTAAAAAATCTCAAACAGTCATTATTTCCCCCTAAAAAATCCAGTCTTCCCCCTAAATTTAAAAAATGTGTTAATGTAATCAAAACTCAATAAATTCGATTTATTTAATTTGTATTAATTGCTATTTACAAATGTAATAATGTTGACAGTTGCAATTGTCTTCAGATGGGCGAATTTAAAACTAGAGCTGCAATTACATTGCTGTTAGTATCGATGTTCTAAGGCAGACGATACATCGATATAAATTCTTGAACATCGATAATTAAGCTTCAAGAAGGTGGAGAAATTCGAAAATGGGTTGTAAAACGTTGCTCTGAAAAAGCCGAATTAAATAAGTGAAATTATCAGAAAACTAATCTTAACACGTGAAGTGATCAAAAACTTCAGAAAATTCGTCTAGTTAGAGGCGGCAAAAACATCGATAGTACATCGATGTGAAGCCATACGATAGATCGAAAGTAACCTGAAATCGATACTATCGATATTGTGACAACCCTAGCGGCAACAATTCGAGTTGACGCTGGGATCTGACAATGTAATTTTGTGATTTTATCCAGCCGGAAGCGAAACGTGGAACTAGTGTTGAAGTGCGAAAGCACTACTCGCAATGAGCACCAAGCAGAGTCCGGTCCTGCAGCTGGCCGAGCCGCAGCTGGCCAAGCTGACCAGTGAGTCGGAGGAGATCAGGATGCGCGCCCTCGACCAGGTAGAGACGCGCTTCATCCGCTGCCTGCAGCTGGGCGAGGTGATAGATTTTAAGCCGCTCCTGTTGATGAAGCAACTCATCCGCTGGTTCGGACTCACGCCACACCTCGCCGCGGACCGAGTCCTGGCCATTATGCTGGAGCTGCTGCGCTCCGAGTACGGCAACGTGGTGGTGCGCAAGATCACCTACGAGCGGCTGACGACGGAGCTGGGTAAGGTGCGGCTCATCCTGCGCCCGCAGAATTCCAAGCGGGTCACTGATCTGCTGGACGAGTTGCAGTATTTCCTGCTCCAGAAGTACAACATCCGTTTGGAGACGCCGTCCGCGACCGCATCTTCGCTTGGCTCTGTCAATCTGACCAGCGGCATCAGCACGCTGAAAGACACTCTCTCGCCGGAGGACTACGAGCCCGCTTGGACGCAGCCCTGTCCGGACGACTTAGCCAGCATGCAGTGGCTGATGGATTTGCCGCCAAATAGGGCGACCGACGCCATCGAACTGCAGGTGCAGCTCACTCATCTGAGCATCAGGATGTGCGACTACCCGGCGGAGTACTTCCTGCAGTCGCCGCACATCTTCCTGATGCTGGTGCAGCTTCAGCAGCGGGGCGATGGCACTCAACAGCATGTAAACCGGGCGATCATAACGTACCTTAAGCAGCTCCAGCGCCGCCTGAGGACGCGTCGCAATACCATGAGCTACGCGGCTAGCATAGACGCTCCTGGATCGCGTCCCCAGCAGGTGAGAGTGGAGAGCGCTCTGGCATTGGTGCTGCGCAGCTCCACCGATCTAGCTGCAAAAAGCCCCCCGAGCGAGCTCTGGCTGCTCCTTGAGGTGGCCAAGGAGGCCACCAAGACGTACAACGCACTCCTCGCCCCCGTCTCGCCCCTTATCACTGCTCGGATCGCGGAGATTGTCCAGAAGCTGCAGACCTACTGCAACAGCCAGAAGGCCCCTAAGTTGGCCGAGCTTGTCAGCAACCTGATGGTTCCCCGGTTGCAGTCGATGATCTTCAACGGCCTGCTGGAGGAGATCACGGTCCTCAACCTCAGCTTCGACCCGCACTTGAACCGCGCCCACGCCAAGGCACTCATCCAGCCCCTTCTGCTGGACACCAGCTACCTGAACTGTTCCGCTGCTCGCCAGACCTCGCTGGCCGACCTGAGACGCGCTCTCTCGGACAGCTCGGCGGAGGTGGAGGATCTGGTCAAGCTGAAGCGAGCCTACGACACGGCTCTGGACCAATTCCAGCCCACGAAGGTACTGGGGGCGGTGCAGCTGCTCGAATCGTACCAAGAGGTGTGCCTGGTGCTGAACCAGCTGGGCAGCAAGACGCTGGTGAAGCAGCTCCTCGACGCAGTCGTCCAATGCACCCACTTCTACCCTGGCAATCCCCAGTTGAAGAAGAATGCCGAGGACTTGCTGAATAACCTGGTGGACCTGCCGGATAAGTCGCTCCGCTGGTACCTCTACGGACTGATGCGCTCGCCCGTGACGAATCACTTCCATGCGTTCATCAACAAGACGGCCTACGTAGCGGGCTGCGGCAAACTGGAACTGGTGCGCCAGAACATCCTCGGACTGCCGCTGAGCTCCCAGCTGCTGCGCAAGTTGATCCGCCAGAGCTGGGACAGGGAGGCGCCGGAGAACGTGCGGCAGTGGTGCATCGACTTCTTCATTGTGCTGCTCAAGCTGTTCGGGTTCGTGGCGGAGAAGGACCTGCAGAACCTGTTCCAGCTGGTCTTCCCTCTGCTGCCGCTGCTGATCTGCCGCTCCATTTCCGACTCCAGGCTGGAGAACGTCATTTGGATGATGTGGCACCCGGACACCTGTCTGCTAGAGCCGGCGCTGATGATGCCGATCTACGCCTGCTACCTGTTCCATCCGGATCCCAGCCTCAGGGAGAAGGCTACTTACCCAATTGCCTGCATTCTGCAGTCCCTGGAGAAGACCAAGGAGACCAGCCCCTACTGGAAGGAGTTGGGACATAACCGGGAAATGCACGACCTGTGCAAGATCGATCCGCCGGTCAACTACGACGACATCTTCTCGAAGTCCAAAGCGCATGACTCTCAAAGCCAGCGCAGCGTGGATGCGCTGATTCGCCTGCTGAACACCAAGGACCTGAAGCCCTGCATCAGAAAGTCAACATTGATGCAGCTGAATGTGCTGCTCGACAACTGGAAGGCTTGCGGGAGCTTCACCTCCGACGATAGCTTCAGCCTGCTGGTGTGCATCCTGCCGGCTGGCCTGCGCCAGAATTGTCCCGGCGATACCTCGGATATTGTGCTGCCAGCAGTGAGTATTCTGATGAAGCTAATGCTGCGGAATGCAGAGTTCCGCAGGCAGGTGGCCCATACGCCGGACGTGTACATGAGCCTGATGCGCAGCCTGCTGCTGGCGCCCCACGTGTTGCAGCTGCGCCAGGATGTGAGCATCTGCGTCTTCCTGATGCTCTTCCACGAGTCCATCACCGCCACCGAGGACAAGCTGGTGATAGACACGGAACTGGGTGGACTGCTTGTGCCGCTCACCTACGAAGTGGCTTCCCCCAAGTCAACCACCGCTGTCATCGAGGGAATGCATCTGCAGCAGCGCGTGGTAGCCACCTATTTCGGCGGAGATGCGCGGAGTGCTGCCCAGCACTGGCGCCTGCACACGGCCGAGCGCATGTGCTCGACCATGAGCTGCGAGGACCTGCAGGGCGTGGACATCAGCCACGACCTCAAGATAAATCTCGGTGATGTGGCCATGATGCGGGTCTCGCAATCGGACCTGCAGCTGCGCAGCCAGGTGATGGCGGCGAGCACCTCCACCAGCCACGCCGAGCTGCAGCACAATGTGGAGACTTTACAGCTGACGATCGTGTACATGCGCAACACGATTGCGGAGGAGGAGGGCAAGGCCTTGTGGGTAGTGATCCACAAGTATATCCGCTCCGCACCGGGCAACGACGCGGATGGCAAGCTGTACGCGAGCCTGCTGGAGCTGTGCCTGAGCTGCCTGCGCTTCGGCCAGCTCCAGGTGGTCAGGGGACTGAGCGAGGCCCTCGAGACGGACCCCAACCACAGCTTCCTGCTGCTGCTGCACGATCGCTCCATCTCGCTGGACTTGCTGCACCTGATCAGCCAGTGCCTGACCCACCAGCTCGCTGCCGAGGACATCGAGGTGCAGATGGATTGGCACGGAAAGCTCTTCCTTCAGCTCAGTGCGGTGGCCAGGAGGCACTTTGAGATACGACAGCTGCAGCACGTGCGCTGCCTACTGCGCATCCTGCGGCGCCTGAGCGAGCGGCAGCTGAAGCTCAGCGATGTCCAGCTGATGGTGAGTAGCTTGAGTTTGAAATTTAAGGATTTTACTGATTGAATTTCCTGCTCTCAGCACTATTGCCAGGAGTTCATGCAGCTGTCCAGCGACCTGAGGACCTCCACGCAGACGGGCGCCCAGTGGCAGCGAGACTGCCTATACATCATCTGCGAGCTCCACTCGCACCATGCGGCGCTGGGTAAGAAGAAGGCGAACGCCATGAACCAGGTGGGCGAGACCGGCAAGGTGCTGCGCTACCTGCTGGGCCTGTGCGGCCACAGCGATGGCGAGGTGCGTGCCCTCTCCTGGGTGCTGATGGGCCACTGGATCATGCGCCTCGACGTCAGCCAAATGGAAACCGTTCTGGCCAGACTGAACTTTCTGCCCGGCGGACTGCCAGCCTGCTGCCTGACCACGCTCCTGGACGTCCACGAACTGATGGTGGTCCGCGTACTGGCGGGCGGTGTGTTCCTTCCGCTGATGATGCTTTGTGGCGCCGAGGGCAGCCGCGAGTTGTTGCGCCACCACACGTTCCTGAAGGAGGCCTCCAAGGCTCTGAGATCGCTGCACGCGGATCCCCGCATGTTCAGGCAGCCGGAGGGGGAGCAGCACTCGACTGAGGTGATCAGCTGCTACGTGGCCATCTGCGTCCACATGGTGGACATGGACCCGGCGTGGTGTGCCACGCTGTGCCAGCACAGCTTCATGCACGGCCTCAGCGATGTGATGAAGACGCCGCCGCCAGCGGACCCCTCCTCCACCGCCTACTACGAGCTGTGCGCCGAGCACATCTGCGAGCTGTACGCCCTGTGCTACCAGCACAACTTTGACTTCCTCCAGCGGACCATCTGCCGCGACACCGCCCTGCTGGACAGCTTCCTTTCGCTGATAAACGACGTGATGGACCTGGACTCGCCCGAGGGCCTGCTGGCCCAACTGTACAAGGTGATCTTGGTGTTCTGCAAGGACTCGAATGCCTTCGCCTTCCTGTGCGAGGAGGTGAAGACGAAGACGGCCTTCTTCATCGACTCCTTCCTGTTCGGCCTGCATCGGCTGTCCAACGGAACGGAGCTCCAGCGCTACGTCCTCAAGACGCTGAGCCTGCTCTTTATCAAGTCGCAGGGTGGCCCCGAGGAAGAGAGCTTGGTGCGGCGCTTGGAGGATTACGATGTGCCCCTGACGCAGACTGATCCTCCTCAAGAGCAGGTTGTGACCAACGCATCCACTGGGCCACATGCCAAGGGGATTATGGTCCTCTACTACCGCCTGGAGAAGCTCTTCATCAACTACTATGCTGGCAGCAACTTTAATTTCCTGCAAGTCCTCGACCCCCATCACATCCAGGTCTGTGAGACTTTGGGCGTGCTCCTGAAGTACTCAACCAAGGCAGAGTCCCTCGCCGGCCACACACAGCTGCTGGACCGAGTCCTCAGCATTCTGGACACCTTCCTCAACGACGCCAAGATCGGGAATGCCTGCATCTATGTGAAGCGCGTGGGCGCCCACAGGTCCACGGATATCCTAAACAATCTGCTGCTGCTGCTCAACATGGTGGCGCACTGGTACAGCTCGCACCATGCTGTGATCAAGGACCCCACGACTGCCGCCACCATCGTCCACATCCTGGTCCGTCTCTGGCCCTGGCTGTCGCACTCGACGGAGCTGAAGCAGCTCACCGTCCAGCTGGCCATGTTCTTCACCGAGCACTCCTTCGAGATGTGCAAGCAGACCTCGCTGGTCCTGTCCGGCCAATCGCACTCCCTGCTCCAGCTGATGGCTCGAGTGGCCGACTTTGAGACGACCAGGAAGGAGGGCGCCGTCCCCAACCCAATGGAGAACCTGTGCACAGTGCCCGCCCTGCGGGTCATGAGCAATTGCTGCTCATGCGCCGAGGGTCGCCTGAGCCTGTCCAAGATGCACGTGCTGGACATGTTCGATACGATCCTGCCCGCCAATGCAGCCACGCAGGCCTGCAAGGTGCGACCCCCGGTGGTGCAGGCCTGGCTGGCCTTCTGGGAGGTTTTCTCCCGCTACGATGTGGGCGCCAAGGCCTGTCACCTGCACTCCCTCCTGGGCATGATTCGCCGCCTGCCGGCCATGGACGACCGAAGGACTCTGAGCCTGCGCATCCTGCGCAACATGTGCTTCTTCAACTTCAACCGCACCCAGCTCACCGAAATGATCGAGTTCCTGAACATGCTTCGCGATATCCTCAAGCAGCCAGTCCTGGTCAAGCACCCCACCAATGGGCTGGGCCTAATCTCGTTTAAGGAGCACCGCCTGGCGGTCATCATGATATACAAGCTCTTCGGCTTCGGGGCCAAGTACAAGGCCATGTTGCGCGGCACCAGGCTGCTGCAAGTGCTAGGAGAGCTCAAGGACCAGCTGGAAGCCCTGAAGACCGAGCAGCCGGATAACTTTGCAGCCATACCCTTTGCGGGCGACGTCTTCGAGCTGCTAAATGGTTTCTTTGATGCGTATCAAGCGTAGGCGGGCAGAGGGATCCCCAAGACAATCTGACAACGTACAAAGGAAGTGAGAAACGAGGATAGTTATTATGGAGTTGTTGTTTTTATGTTTTTTAATACCTGTAACCTGTAACCTGTAACCCTGTAACTATGTACTTAAGGGATTTAAATACTTTTTATTTTTGTGTACAAATTCAAAATAAATACTTAAACCAGGCACAAATGATTCCATATTTCCAAATAGGTTATAGAACCTCTAGTGGTTCCACCCCATTTACCACCGAATTTATCCGTTTGTGGTCTCAATAAGATGTGGTACTGAAGTAGCTCGAGATGTATACCCAGCAACCGCCAACGGGCATAAAGATAACCCCTATCCCTCCGATAGTCACCGTAAACAAGCGTGCTGAAAACAATTTCTTAAACGATTTCCAGGCGCTGTAAAGATAGGAGTCCATAAATCTGCCATTATTTAGATACCAAATAGGCAAAACTGCGACTGGAAAGCGACTACAACTACAACAAGTAAGAAAGCTACAGTCGACTGTGCTCGACTGTGAGATACCCGGTACCTAAACGTTTGCGCTTCACACTAAAATTTATTATTATTATTACATTATAATAGTCTACTTCGATACTTCTTAAAATAAATCGCCTCTCGAATTAGCTCCCAACCCAAACAATTTAATGACATACTTAAATATAAATGATACATTTTATAAGGGCGCAAAAAAAACGCGCTCGATCGGCGTCAAAAAATGAATTATGTTATTTTTTGTCATTTCTTGCTATATTCTTTTGTCATTTCTTCTGCAGTTGGCGCCATTATATCGCGCGACCTAGGCTCGAATGCGCCACCTGTCGGGTACAGCTTGCAACAGCAGTGCCTTAGGGGAGTATGTTAAAATTCTAACTTTATTGCTAATATCTCTCATGTTTATCATCCGATTTTACTGAAATTTTCAGGAAACGTCCGGTCTATCTTATTTATTTATTGTATGTAATAACTTTAACCCGAAAATAGCGAGTATAGCATATTTTAATTTTTTTTATGATTTTTGAGGGCGGAAGTGGGCGTGGCCAAAAACAAACTTGATCTGCGTGCAACAGATTCCAATGTTGTTACCAAATTTGTTAACTCTAGCTCTTATAGTCTCTGAGATCTGTTGTTTCACACAGACGGACGGACAGACGGACATGGCTTTATCGACTCGGCTGGTGAAGCTGATCAAGAATATATATACTTTATAGGGTCGGAGATTTCTCCTTCTGCCTGTTACATACATTCTCGTTTGGCACTAGCTTATAATACCCTTGTCCCCTATGGGTACCGGGTATAAAAAGCCAGGGTTTGGTCCGCATTCTCGTTAGTATCGAGCGGTATATTGCATGCTCAAAGCGATTTATCTTTATGGGCTTCAAAGTGCGAATCACTGCCGATAATATCCGCGTCTGGCTTCAACCTCGAACATCCAAGTAACTGGCTGTTTCAGTGCAGATCCGACGGGCCAAAGGAACTGTTCGGACTCGACGTTGTGACCGCTCTAGAATAAATCATCGGCATGAAGTCCAGGGACTCGAATGTGAGCTTTGATTTCTCGAATCAGTTGCCAGTGATATTAAGCCATAAACTCTTTGAAGGGTTCCGCCGAAACGCCGTCGGACCTGGCTCTAATCAAGGTTCTGTCGCAGCAAAAGGACCTGAAGCTGCGATTGGCCTGGTACTACGCCCCATCCTTCCTGCTCCTGTGGGTGGCTCTCTTCTTTGCCGTTGTCTATCCCCTGTACCATCGCCTGCCGGATAGTGTCCTCATCGCCGATGAGGCCCGGAAACCCGGGGAATTTGTGGCCGAGAGGGCACAGAGGCTGCTCTACAAGTACGATCGGATAGGGCCCAAGGTCGTGGGCAGTGTGGCGAATGAGGTGACAACGGTGAACTTTATTGTGGATGAAGTGGAAAATATCCGGGCAGCCATGCGCAGTGATCTCTACGAGCTGGAACTCAATGTGCAACAGCCCTCGGGGGCCTACATGCACTGGCAAATGGTGAACATGTACCAGGGTGTCCAGAATGTGGTTGCGAAAATTAGCAACAGGAACTCCAATAGTTCCTCCTACCTGCTGGTCAACAGCCACTTTGATTCCAAGCCCAGCAGTCCAGGTAGGTCAATCTTAAAGATCATTTTAGGCTGTTTAGTAATTAAACCCGACAGGTTCCGGCGATGACGGCACCATGGTGGTGGTTATGCTGGAGGTCCTGCGTCAAATTGCCATTTCGGACACTCTCTTTGAGCATCCCATTGTCTTTCTCTTCAATGGAGCCGAGGAGAATCCCCTGGAGGCCTCGCATGGCTTTATCACGCTCCACGAATGGGCCAAGAACTGCAAGTAGGTGGTGACTTTTCAGTTCTTAAAATATAAATATTAAGTAAATTTTAAATGTAACCCCCCAGAGCTCTCATAAATCTAGAGGTGGCAGGCAGTGGAGGACGTGATCTGCTGTTCCAGAGCGGCCCTAATAATCCCTGGCTCATAAAGGTAACGTAGCCATGACACATCCCTTAGGAACCCTATAGATATGACAAATTCAGGGCCATTCCCAGTTTATGGAGCTCGTATTTATTTATCGAAATTTGATTCGTTAATTGCGGCCATTGGATTGAGGGAAAGATTGCTTTACGATTTCTGGGAGCGTCAGCAGTTTATAGATGGACACTTCTCTTGGTAACCGGAAACATTTGACCAATTCAGGGACTTTCCCAAGTTTATAGAGCACGTGCAGAGTATTTGTTTATCGAAATTTGATTGGTTTATGACAGCAATTTGATTATTGAAGTTTACTTAACGATTTCTGGAGACATCACCTGTTTATATACAAATTTTATCGCACTTTTTATAGTATTACAATCAAAATGCCAAGCATCCGTTTGCCACCACAATGGCTGAGGAAATATTCCAGTCCGGCGTGCTACCTTCGGATACGGACTTTCGCATCTTTCGGGATTTCGGACAGCTGCCGGGTAAGTCTAATGGCATATTAGTTAATTAGTTAATTATAATGGTTCCTTTATAGGTCTCGATATGGCTCAAATTAGCAATGGCTATGTGTACCACACCATTTTCGATAATGTCCAGAATGTGCCCATAGCCTCCCTCCAGAGCACGGGCGAGAATGCTTTATCTCTGGTGCGTGCCTTTGCCAATGCCAGCGAAATGTACAATCCAGAGGTGGGAAACGATTATATGTTATAATAATAATAATAATAATAGTGATATATATTTAATCACAGGATCACAGCGAAGGACATGCCGTGTTCTTTGACTTTCTGGGCCTATTCTTTGTGTACTATACCGAGACCACGGGCATTATCCTGAACTGCTGCATTGCCGTGATCAGCCTGATTCTGGTGGGCTGCTCCCTGCTGCGAATGGCCCGCGAATCGGAGGCTTCACTGTGCCAGGTCTCCATATGGTTCTCCATCATTCTGGGTCTCCATGTGGTGGGCATGATCCTCAGTCTGGGACTGCCTCTGCTGATGGCCGTTCTCTTCGATGCCGGCAATCGCTCGATGACGTACTTCAGCAATCAGTGGCTGGTGATTGGCCTCTTCGTCGTTCCCGCGATTATTGGCCAGGTTCTGCCACTGACCCTGTACTACACCCTGAAGCCCAATGTGAGTTTGCCTGAGATTTACTTTTATTTTGGATCGATAGTTAATGGTTTTACTTTCCTCAGGACAAGATCAGCCACCCCAATCACATACACATGAGTCTCCATGCTCATTGCGTGCTGCTGGCGATAATTGCCATTGTTCTGACAGCCATAAGCCTGAGGACTCCCTACCTGTGCATGATGTCCCAGTTCTTTTATTCGGCAGCTTTGCTCATCAATCTGCTGAGTACGCTCCATGATCGAGGTAGGTTCTAGTAGGAGCTTTATGGGTTCCCGAACTAAGGCATATCTCTTTGCTTGCAGGCTACTTTTGGGTGCTGATTGTGGAGGTCCTGCAGCTGATGCCGTTCCTGTACTTCAGCTACCTCTTCTACACCTTCCTCCTGGTGTTCTTTCCCATGCTGGGACGCTTTGGCCACGGCACTAATCCAGATCTCTTTATAGCCCTGTTTTGCGCCGTGGGTTGCTTCTTTGCCCTGGGATTTGTGGTAGGTTGAAGGGAGCTTTTAGTGGAAACCAGAACCTAATTAATTACAACTTTTGTAGGCTCCCCTGATAAACATGTTCCGCTGGCCCAAGTTGGCTTTGCTGGGACTGGGCGTCGTTACCTTTATATTCAGCATGATTGCGGTCTCCGAAGTGGGTTTCCCTTATAGAGCTAAGACCAGCGTGATGAGGATTCACTTCCTGGTAGGTTTTCCACCTGCAAAGAAGGCTTAACTCTTGGTAACAAACTCCATCTTCCAGCATGTGCGTCGCATCTTCTACGAGTACGATGGCTCGGTGAGTCTGAGCGACTCGGGCTACTACTTTGACTTCCAGGATCGGCGGCTGTACTATCCTCTGGAGGATACCTCTGTGAATCTAACAGGCCTGGTCAGCACCTCGGGTGACTGCGATAACCATTTGATGTGCGGTGTTCCCTGCTTCAATCACCGTTGGTGCAAGACCCGGGATACGAGTCACTGGCTGCCGCGTGAGCAGGAGGTGGCCATTCCGGGAGCCACGTCCCTGAAGCTGCTCAGCAAGACCCTGCTGGACTCGCCCAAGCAAGCACGCTTTGAGCTTGAGATCTCGGGGCCGCCGCACATGAGCTTGTATATCCAACCCATGGATGGGGTTGAGGTGGAGGATTGGTCCTTCATACGAAACATGCTAGATGAGCCCGAGACGTACTCGCCGCCCTATCAGATATTCTTTGCCTATGGCAAGGATAATTCTCCCCTGAAGTTTCACATAGATTTTGTGGTAAGCTTAAAGAAATTCTCTTTAGAGTTTTGGTAAAATTTTATTCCTTTTAGAAATCCTCTGGCGACTTCAACACTCCCACGTTCCAGCTGGGCTTTGCTGCCAGCTTTGTCAGCTACGACTACGACCGGGATGCAGCTGGCCTGAAGTTTATATCCGATTTTCCCGACTTTGCTCATGTCATGGAGTGGCCAACGTTGTACGAACGTTATATATTTTAAGTCGTGGTATTTCTCGCTATTATTGTTTGCACCAAACACTAAAAAGTAGATTTAAGAAACCTTATTTGTTGCCATACGAATCGATTAATCAAGAGTGTAAGCTCTGCCCGTGGAGCGATTAGAGATTACCGATTAGATTGGAGGGCGTAGATCCCGGCTGACCTGCAAGTGGATTTTAAACTATAAATTAAATCTGCGCTATCACAGACTAATTACCTTTTTCCTGCAATTTGTTGTTGGCACCTATCAAGTCTCTCTCTTTGGGTTATCTTTGCGGGCTCAAGTGGAGCGACGGGATCCGCAGCAGTCGGACCACAAACATTCAGTAGCGTGACGGCTGGGCCTCAGAAAGGTTCTCTTCGGGGGGAAAATATGGAGCTACCGGCGAGTATCGGCGATAAAGCGAGTACTTATTTATAAACATTTCACCAATGAATCTTCAATGAGTGTTCCATCCAGGAGGGCTACTCAGACACCATTCTCTACAATGTCTTGGCGAAGAAGAAGGAGCTGCGGAGGAGGCTGCCCTGGTACTATGCACCCTCCTTCCTCCTCCTCTGGGTGGTGCTGTTCTATGCCGCGGTCATTCCGCTCTTCTACAAGTTACCCGAACGAATAACCATGGCCGAGGAGATACGAAAGCCAGGCGAATTCGTGGCCGAGAGAGCGCAGAGAGCGCTCCACGAGTTCGATCGTATCGGCCCGAAGGTGGTGGGGAGCACGGCCAACGAGGTCACCACGGTTGCCTTTCTCTTGGGCGAGGTGGAAAAGGTTCGAGGTGAAATGCGCCACGATCTCTTTAACTTGGAGGTGGATGTTCAGAGGCCGAACGGTTCCTATGTCGTGGGAACCATGACCAGCATTTACCAGGGCATCCAGAATGTGGTGGTCAAGCTGAGTCCTTGGAGATCCAACAGCTCATCTTACCTGCTGGTCAACAGTCACTTTGACACGAAGCCAGGCAGTCCAGGAAAGTTAATTCCTAAACTTAACTTATGGGCAAGCACTAATTATATATATTTAAGAGTAGGTGCTGGCGATGACGGCACCATGGTGGTGGTTATGCTAGAGGTTCTCCGCCAAATGGCCACATCGGAAAGGGTGTTTAGGCATCCAGTAGTCTTTTTGTTCAACGGAGCGGAGGAGAATCCCCTCCAGGCCTCTCATGGCTTTATTACCCAGCACAAATGGGCTCCAAACTGCAAGTTTGTATGAAGTCTTTTTAAGGGAATCCCATTTAATTATATTTCTTACAGGGCAGTCATCAATTTGGAAGTGGGCGGCAGTGGAGGAAGAGACATTCTATTCCAGAGCGGTCCGAATAATCCCTGGCTGGTGAAGGTATGTGAATCCTATATTGCTTGAAGAATTTTATATCCTTTATAACCAAATTTCTAGATCTATAAAAAGCACCCGAAACATCCGTTTGCCACAACTTTGGCGGAAGAGATCTTTCAATTTGGAATACTGCCCTCCGATACGGATTTTCGTATATTTCGGGACTATGGAAATATTCCTGGTAAGAGTACAATAATATATAAATCTCTTATTCATACTTAAATATTTTTTTGAAGGTCTAGACATTGCACAATTCAGCAATGGCTACGTTTATCACACAGCCTTTGACTCCTTCGATGTGGTTCCAGGACGCTCTGTTCAGAACACGGGTGAAAATGTCCTATCCCTGGTCCAAGCCTTTGCCAATGCCTCTGAACTGGATAATCCTGAGGTGGGTAAAGTCTTTTTGGGGAATAACTTGAGAGGATTATACTAATTAAATCATATTGCAGGCTCACAGTGAAGGACATGCAGTGTTCTTCGACTTCCTGGGACTTTTCTTTGTGACCTATACGGAAAAAACTGGTATCATCTTGAACTACTGCCTGGCTGTGATCAGTCTTCTGCTGATTGGCTTTTCTATTTGGCGAATGGCCAGCCAGTCTGAGGATTCTATAGGAAGGACGTTGATATGGTTTGCCATCATCCTGGGTCTCAGTTTGATTGGTTGCCTTCTGTGCATCGGTCTGCCCCTGCTGATGAGTGTTTTATACGATGTCGGCGATCGAACTATGACCTATTACAGCAACAACTGGTTGGTGATTGGTCTATACATCTGCCCGGCCATCATAGGTCTGGTGCTTCCTTCGACATTGTTTTATGCATTCAAGACAAACGTAAGAATTAATTACACTATGATAATATTCTATACCACAAAAATTCGGTGTTTTTAATTTTTTTAATATTTAAACCATACATTTTTTTTTGCTTTAAACATTTTTCAGGAAAAGCTTAGCCATTCCTGCCAGATCTACATGGGCTTGCATGCCCACTGCATTGTCTTGGCAGTCCTTTCTATGATTCTGACGGCTATAGGTCTGCGAATTCCCTATATGTGCATGATATCATTGTTCTTATATGTGGCCTCTCTGCTGATCAATCTTATAACTACCTTACATGATCGAGGTGGGTGGAATAGCTAACTTTTTATATAATTTTACTTATTTCCTTTCATCTTTAGGTTACTACTGGGTATTAACGGTGGAGATAATCCAGCTCTTTCAGTTTGTGTACTTTTGCTATTTGTTCTACATATTCCTGGTTATATTCTTTCCCGCCATGGGAAGAAATCGTGACTCGTCCAATCCAGATATGATGATAGCCCTGATATGTGCCATGGGAACGTTCTTTGCCTTGGGTTTTGTGGTAATATCTAAGAAAGTAAATCTAAGAAGGAAAGTACCTACTTAAGCCTGTGTTACAGGTTCCTCTGATAAACATGTTCCGCTGGTCCACCTTTTTGTTGATTGGTCTTGGCCTGGTTACCTTTACCTTCTGCATGATCTCTGTATCGGAAGTGGGATTCCCCTACCGCCCCAAGACAAGTGTGATGCGGGTGAATTTTCTGGTGGGTTTATATTCTTATCTTCTTGAAAATTGAGTAATATGATAACTAATTCTACAGCAAACTCGTCGTATTTTCTACGAATTCGATGGTAGCACCAGCATCAATGATTCGGGCTACTACTTTGACTACCAGGATAGGCGAGCTCTGCGTCCTCTGAAGAATTATGGAATAAATCTAACGGGGCTAGGTAAAGTAAATCCCCCCTGTAAGGATTACGTGATGTGTGGCATGCCCTGCTTCTGGAGTAGCTGGTGCAGAGCTCTCTCCAGTGCCGCCTGGTTGCCTCGCGAGAAGCCAGTGGATATGCCGGGTACATTGAACCTAACCCTGCTGGGTACAAGTGTACGGGAGGCGGGAAGAGTCAAGAGATTCGAGTTACAACTGGATGGGCCACCGCACATGGGTCTGTACATACGACCGCTGGAAGGAGCTGCTGTGGAGGATTGGTCCTTTATAAGGACCATGCTGGACAGGCCGGAAAAGTACTCGACGCCCTACCAAATATACTTTTCCTACGGCTTGGATAGTTCCCCATTTACGTTTCACATTGACTTTACAGTAGGTCTCAAGGATGCCTGAGGGTTTGTGTGTATTTCTGATTAATATTTGTCTTTCAGAAGTCCGATGGAGACTTCCAGGGAGCAACCTTTGAGCTGGGGGTTGTGGGACACTTTATTAACCAGGATTTTAAGAGGGATGAGGCTACCCTGGAGTTCATTGCCAGCCTGCCGGACTTTGTTTACACCATGGAATGGCCCTCTGTGTTTATGCGATATATTTTCTAAGATCCGATTCTAAGCGATATGCATATGTGGGGCTGTCCCAGATCGATGGCAGCGATAGTGGAAGCGATAGGGTAAAGGCTGAGAAATAAATATAATCTCTATACTATAGTAACGTCACCTTAATCTGCCAGACATCGCTCAATGAATAAGCTTTAATTTTCAGCTGCCCCTCGCGTGCGTCGGAATCGCCACTTATGGATATTTATATTAAGTCGTAAACCCGTCTAATTTAGATACCCTGGCCGTGGCCATGGTTAAGTCCCAGCCGCCCTGGTGCGCCTTAAGACAAAGCAGTTCCCCCGCCGGCGGCCAGTGGGTATCAGGCACACACATCAGGCTTTATCTTTATGGGCCTTAATTCGGCGGAAGGCTTCGAGTCGATATGCTCGGGGTGCAGACGTTCAGTTATGCGTGGATCGGGCATCGGAAGAGTTTAAATCGGCTCCGCTAGCAATCTTACCAATCTTACCATGGACGAGAAGACTGATAAAGTGAGTGTTGACTTGTTAGATTTATAAGAGTCGTCCGCACGGATTTATTGACCGGCGCCTTTCCAGGAGAACGCCCTCGACGCCGCTCTCATCGAGTCCCTGTCTTTGCGCAAGGAGCCCGTCGACAGGCGGCGACTGTCCTGGTACTATGCCCCCTCCTTTGTGCTCCTCTGGCTGGCGCTCTTCTATGCCATCGTCATCCCGCTTTACAACAAACTCCCGGAGAGGGTGACCATCTCCGAGGAGTCCTTCCGACCTGGGGAGTTTGTGGCTGAAAGGGCACAGAGTCAACTGTATGTCTACGACAGGATCGGACCCAAAGTCACGGGAAGTTATGCGAACGAGGTGACCACGGTGGCGTGGCTGGTAAATGAGACGGAGAAGATCCGCTCCGAGATGCGCAGAGATCTCTACGAGCTCGAGGTGGACGTCCAGTCGCCCACTGGCAGCTACGTGTTCATCGACATGGTCAACATGTACCAGGGCATTCACAATGTGATTGTGAAGCTGAGTTCCAAGAGTTCCCCCAGCGAGTCCTACCTGCTGCTCAACAGCCACTTTGACTCCAAGCCCACCAGTCCGGGTAAGTGATCTTACCTCCTCCAAGTCCCAGGCTCTGACACTTGTAATCAGGTTCCGGTGATGATGGCACCATGGTTGTGGTCATGCTGGAGGTCCTTCGTCAAATGGCCATATCGGAGACCCCGTTCGAACATCCCCTTGTCTTTCTGTTCAACGGAGCCGAGGAGAATCCCCTCCAGGGCTCCCATGGTTATATAACGCAACACAAGTGGGCGGAGAACTGCAAGTGAGTCAGAGGATCCCAGACCCGAATCCCGAGAGTAACCTCATTCCTCCTAGGGCCTTTATCAATCTCGAGGTGGGCGGAAGTGGGGGACGTGACCTGCTGTTCCAAAGCGGCCCGAATAATCCCTGGCTCATGAAGGTAAGACTCATAACTCCCCAACAGGAAAGCGTTTATGGCCGCCTTTATGGCCATTTCTTTTACGGCCTAAATACTGGACTGCCTCTTTATAGTATTATAGGCAACATGCCAAGCACCCGTTCGCCACCACCATGGCCGAGGAGATCTTCCAGAGCGGAATTTTACCCTCTGACTCAGACTTTCGCATTTTCCGGGACTTTGGGAATATACCCGGTGAGTCGCTGGGTCTTATCTTGATCTGGGAATCTGTGATAACAATCTTGTTATTTTTTAAGGGCTGGACATTGCCCAGGTAAGCAATGGGTATGTGTACCACACGGTGTTTGACACCTTCGAGGCAGTGCCAGGACGATCCATACAGAACTCGGGCAACAATGTCCTGGCCATGGTTCGGGCTTATGCCAATGCTTCTGAGCTGCATGAAGCCACGGTGAGCTTTAAACTAGTTAATATATTTAAGGATATTAGCTTAAGAGTTAACATTTTCAGGGTGAGGATAGCCATGCTGTTTTCTTTGACTTCCTGGGCCTCTTCTTTGTGTACTACACGGAGACCACGGGCATAGTTCTCAACTGTCTCATTGGGGTAATCAGCCTGGTTCTGGTGGGCTGCTCCCTGTGGCGTATGTCCCGTCAGTCGGAGCAGGCGACGCTTCCCCAAATATCGATCTCGTTCCTCATCATCCTGGGCCTGCACGTGGTTGGCTTCTTGCTGTGCCTGGGCCTGCCCCTGCTCATGGCCGTGCTCTTTGATGCGGGGGATCGCTCGCTGACCTACTTCACCAGCAACTGGCTGGTGTTTGGACTCTACATATGTCCCGCCGTCATAGGTCTAGTACTCCCCCTGACCCTGTACTACACCCTGGTTCGCAATGTAAGATATTGGATCCATAATTTTAATTTATACTGAAAAGAAATTAATTTCAGGACAAGCTGAGCCACGCTTACCACCTCCAGCTGAGCCTGCACGCCCACCTGGTGGTCCAGGCCCTGCTTGCTCTGATCCTCACAGCCATGGGTCTGCGTTCCCAGTACCTGTGCCTGATCTCCATGATCTTCTATGGGGGAGCTCTGCTGATTAACCTAGTGAGCACGCTGCACGATCGTGGTAGGTAATCCACTAAGCCATAATCTGACAGCCCTCTCTGACGATGATATATTCTAGGCTACTATTGGGCTCTGATAGTGATGTGCCTGCAAGTGCTGCCGTTCTGCTACTTCTGCTACCTGTTCTACATGTTCCTCACTATCTTCTTTCCGGTCCTTGGCAGGAATGGCTACAATACCAATCCCGACCTGATTATAGGCCTGTTCTGTGCCCTTTGCACCTTCTTTGCCCTGGGATATGCAGTACGAACTCCTCTATATTAACTAATTAGTATATTATCTCAAAGGCTTCCTTCACAGGCTCAGTTCATCAACATGTTCCGCTGGCCAAAGCTGATACTCCTGGGCTTGGGTGTGGTTACCTTCATCTTCTGCATGATCGCCGTCTCTGAAGTGGGCTTCCCCTATCGGGCCAAGACCAATGTGATGCGGGCCAGCGTCTTGGTAGGTTATCGCTTTATTATTATTATGACTTTAGCCAGCTCAGATAACAATCTTTAATTCTTCAACAGCACACTCGCCGCGTCTTCCACGAGTTCGATGGCTCCGTGAGTCACAGCGATTCCGGCTACTACTTCGACTACCAGGACAGGCGAGCCTTCAACCCGCTCCAGGACTCAAGCCTCAACCTGACCGGGCTGCAGCCTGTGAGCGATGACTGCGACAAGTACGTGATGTGCGGCATTCCCTGCTTCTACTACAGCTGGTGCCGGTGGCGCCAGTGGGCCGGGTGGCTGCCTCGCGAGTCCGAGGTGCAAATTCCCGGCGAGCTGACCCTCCAGTTCTTGGGTAAGACAGTCCTGGAGTCCGGCACAACAGCTCGGTATAATTACGAGCTGGCTGGACCGCCGCACATGAACGTGTTTGCCCAGCCCGTGGGCGAGGCTGCGGTGGAGGACTGGTCCTTCGTGAGGGACATGCTGGACGATCCGGCACAGTTCCAGCCGCCCTACCAGGTCTTCTTCTCCTACGGAACAGATGACACTCCCCTGACGTTCCACATCGACATGTTTGTGAGTTAATACAGATATATAGAGGAAAACTTTCGATTAATATAAATTTTATTGCAGAGATCCGATGGAAAATTCGATGAGCCCACCCTGGAGCTCGCCGCGGTGGGTCACTACGTGAGCTACGAGTTTCCCAGGGATGCAGAGGCTCGCCAGTTCGTGGCCGACTTCCCTGACTACGTCCATGTCATGGAGTGGCCCTCGATATTTAAGCGTTATATTTTTTAAGTAATTTATAGGTTTAGGTAGGTCTTTAACAATTTTACAATAAACTCCATCCATTACCTGCCCGAACCCGGGCCCATATAAAAATTGCTAAGCTTTGATTTGATAAGAAATGTTACCTTTAAAATGTGTGCCCGTACTCTGAGGTAAATATTTAAGATCCAGGTATATCTAGCGATATATTTCGCTATCTTTATGAGCTTTTTTAGCAGCAGGTTCCAGCTGAACTTGCTCGGAGTACAAGAATTCAGTTCAGTTGGGTCTGGACTGAGCATCAGAAGGGTTCCTTTTTGGTGGAGAAGCTCCCTAAAGTTAAAAGGGATTTACAATGAGGAAGAAGAAGGAATTGTTTTCCTGGTACTAATACCTATAATCTCTGATTAACTAACAGAGGCTCGTCGGATTTTCACGATTACGGACTCGATATGGAACGACCCTCAGCGTTTAAGCACTATATTTTCTAGTCCCTTTATGGCTTACCGAATTTTATGAAGATCTTTACAATAAACTGCCATGTGCGTATGACTTGGGGTTATTCGGGTGATACCTTATCGCGCCCTGGGTTATCTGAGTTCTTACCCGGTGATACGGACCCCCTTTGAGAAAAGTCCAGTGCCGCCTTGAAGCTGTACGCGGTTTTATCTTTATTATTATTGGCCCGTGTTTGTTGGTCAAATATTCAGTTGCGCCCGAAGTGGCAACCGAAGGGGTTCGAATTTATACGCTGGCAAAGTAAACATGGGGCAGAAGGCACATGAAGTGAGTTTTTATTAATTCCGATACGATGTGTAATTAAACTGATTAGTAATTAATGAACAGGAGATCGTGTTAGACAATGTGACAGAAGCGAAACTTGTCAAGAGCCAGAGACTTCCCTGGTACTATGCTCCCTCATTCCTGCTCCTCTGGCTGTGTCTCTTCTTTGCCATCGTAATCCCGCTGTACCGCAGACTTCCCGAGAGGATTACAGTCTCAGAAGAAGCGGTCAGGCCAGGAGAATTCGTGGCTGAGAGGGCACAGCGACAGCTGTTAATTTACGATAGGATCGGACAGAAGGTTACCGGCAGTTATGCGAACGAGGTGACAACGGTGGCCTTCCTTCTGGATGAACTGGAAAAGATTAAGCAGCAAATGCTCAGTGATCTCTATGAGATCGAGGTGGATGTACAGACGCCTTCAGGGGGATTTCGTTTAGGAAGCATGGTGAGCATGTACCAGGGAATCCAGAATGTGGTCGTTAAGTTGAGTGCGAAGCAATCCCAGAGTGAGTCTTACCTTCTGATCAACAGTCACTTTGACTCGAAGCCAGGCAGTCCCGGTAAGTTTATGGCTATTAATAAAAATATCTTAAGTTATTATAAACAATACTATTAGGTGCTGGCGACGATGGCACCATGGTTGTGGTGATGTTGGAGGTCCTACGCCAAATGGCGATATCTGAGACGCCCTTCGAACATCCGATAATCTTTCTGTTCAATGGAGCTGAAGAACTTGGTCTTCAGGGTTCTCATGGCTTTATTACACAGCACGAGTGGGCACCAAACTGCAAGTAGGTTTGAATTCGTTACAATTAAAATCATATTTAATATATTCTTTTATTTAAGGATGGTTATAAACCTAGAGGTGGGCGGCAGCGGTGGACGTGATATCTTGTTTCAAAGTGGCCCCAATAAGCCGTGGCTCATGAAGGTTTGACCTATTTTTTTAAATTAAAATTACCAATGGAATTATGTCCTTTTTGCAGTATTATAGACTTCATGCGAAACATCCGTTTGCCACAACTATAGCTGAGGAGATCTTCCAGGGTGGAGTTCTACCCTCGGACACTGATTTTCGAATCTTTCGGGACTTTGGAAATGTGCCTGGTACTTGCTTTACGAAATTAAAAAGACCAAAATAATGTAATATATTCATTAACAGGTTTGGACATGGCCCAGACTGACAACGGTTATGTTTACCACACAGCTTTTGATACCTTCGACGTGGTTCCTGGAAGGTCCATACAGAACACTGGCGACAATATTCTATCCCTTGCGAGGGCCTACGCGAATGCCAGCGAATTGTCTGAGACGGGAGTAAGAAGTCAACAGTTTTTACAAATGTTTATGGGATAAATTATAATATTATATATTTTCAGAGCGATGATGAGGGACACGCTGTGTTCTTCGACTTCCTGGGCCTTTTCTTTGTGTATTACACGGAGACCGCAGGGATTGTTATGAACTGTTGCCTGGCTGTGATCAGCCTAGTTCTGGTAGGATGTTCCCTCTGGAGAATGGCTCGGCAGTCGGAGAAGGTATCAATGGGTCAGATATCGCTGTGGTTCCTGATCATCCTGGGACTGCACGTGGTTGGAGTTCTTCTGTGCTTTTGCCTGCCTCTGCTCATGGCAGTGCTCTTCGATGCGGGGGATCGGTCGATGACCTACTATAGCAGTCACTTTTTGGTGTTTGGAGTCTTCATATGTCCCGCTGTCATCGGTCTCGTACTTCCCTTGACCCTATACTACACCTTAAAGCCCAATGTAAATCTCATTACTTTTTATGTGATTATTTTATACTTAAAGAGGGTTAATTGCAGGACAAACTAAGCCATGCCTACCACCTCCAGATGAGCCTGCACTCCCACTTGGTGGTCCAGGCCCTGCTGGCCATTATCTTGACCGCCATGGGAATGCGGTTTGTGTACATATGTCTCTTGGCCATGATCTTCTATGGAGGAGCTCTGCTGATTAACCTACTGAGCACACTGCACGATCGTGGTAAGATGCTTTCTATATATTTTTCTATAAGATTTCTTTAAAGATAATTAATTACAGGCTACTATTGGGGTCTGATTGTGATGTGTCTTCAGGTGCTGCCTTTTTGCTACTTCTGCTACATCTTCTATATACTCCTCGTGGTGTACTTTCCCATCACGGGAAGAAACGGCATTGGCACAAATCCAGACATCATGATAGCCTTGATATGTGGGGCCTGCACCTTCTTCGCTCTGGGATTTATTGTAAGTATTATCTGAGTCTTGGGTTTTATTAAGATTAATCCCTATCCTTCGGTCCTTAGGCGCAATTTATCAACGTTTTCCGTTGGCCGAAGCTGATACTCCTTGGCTTGGGCGTAGTAACCTTTGTTTTCTGCATGATTGCTGTCTCGGAGGTGGGATTCCCCTACCGGGCCAAGACCAATGTGATGCGATTCAACTTTATGGTTTGTGGTTTTATTAAGATTTAATAGGTTCATTAAAGAATCTATTTTTACAGCACACTCATAGCATGTTCTACGAGTACAATGGCACTTTGAGCCACAGTGACTCCGGCTACTACTTCTCCTATCAGGATAGGCGCGGACTAAGTCCCATACAGGACTCCAATCTTGACCTGTCGGGGATAGTGTCTATGTCGGAATTCTGCGATGAGTATGTGATGTGCGGAGCTCCCTGCTATTACTCCTGTGGCGGACGGAGGAATGCTCGCTGGCTGCCTCGGAAGTCGGGTATTGAGATGCCAGACGAGGTCATCCTGGAGTTTCTCGGCAAGAGTGTCTCTGAGACGGGCCACACTGTTAGATTTGACTTCGCCCTCATTGGACCTTCCCAAATGAATATTTTCATCCAGCCCGTGGGTGATGCCAAGGTCACAGACTGGTCCTTTATTCCGAATTTTGTGGAAAGATACCAGCCACCTTACCATATCTTTTTTTCTTATGGAAATGATAGCAGCCCTTTGGAGTTCTTTGTGGAACTAGAGGTGAGTTATCCTATATATTTATAGTTACTAAATAATTATTACTTATATATATATTGCAGAAGTTCGATGGGGACTACGATGTGCCCATCCTGGAGCTCGCAGTTGTGGGACATTTTGTCAGCCCGGATTATGCCAGGGATGCGGATGTTCTGAAGTTCATAGCGGAGTTACCTCCCTTTGTCGATGTCATGGAATGGCCTGCCCTTGTGAAGCGATACATATTTTAAGGATTTCTTGTTACCAACCTCTAAGGTTCATTCAGTAAAGCGGTATCTTTTAGAACTTGTAAAACCCAACCACATCGTAAAGATATATCTTTATAAAGGGATCCAACTAACAGCTCGGGGGCTCTTGCTCGATAAAGTCGGTTAGCGGCATCCAGATGCCATATTATGAGAATAAATCAATTACCTTTATGAAGAGACTTTGGATCCCACCATAAATATACTGGGAATCAATCAGATCTGATAGTGGGACCTCGAAAAGCTTTAAATGTTAGTAGCCTGCGAGTGGATCGCCTAGTCGTTTGATTCAGTTGGGTGAGCTCAGAGGTTTTAAGCAGGACCTTCTTTAGGTAAAAATATATTTGATTAATTCGATTTACATTGCAGAGATCACCTTGGAACTGGCGTCTATCCTTGGCCTAAGGATATGGAAATTCTTTCAAGCTTTAAGAGCCCTATTAACTAGTTTTTAAACCTAGGAGTGCCCATAAGATTTTTCCATTAAACTGTCAGTCATTTTTTTGCTAAGAGAGCCTCTCAAGAGTCAGTTTGTACACATTTTGCTTGAATAATATATGAATAGCTTGATAAGGTGTGTTATCTTAATATCCAATCAATGAAGAATGTTCGATCATTGCATTTGGCACTGTAAACGTTAATATCTTTATAGGCTTTGGTTTGACAAAAGCCTTCGAGTTGGAGAGTTCGTGCTTTTGACTTTCAGTTTCGCCTGAATTGGGAACAAAACCAGTTTGATTTCCCTTTTGCTTAAAATGGAATCCAAGTCAGAGGAAGTAAGTATTAAATCTTTTAAATAAAGTATAAGGAAAAATTTCATTGAGCTGCCCGTTAGAAGGAGCTAGACACTGCCTCTGTCGAATCTTTATCGCTGAAAAAGGGACAAAATGGTAGACAGAGACTATCCTGGTACTATGCTCCGTCTTTCCTGCTCCTCTGGCTGGCTCTCTTCTTTGCCATCGTGATTCCCCTGTACAACAGGCTCCCAGAAAAGATTAACGTCTCGGAAGAATTGCTGAAGCCGGGAGAGTTTGTGGCGGAGCGGGCAATGAGACAGCTCTACGTCTACGATCGCATCGGAACCAAAGTTACTGGCAGTTATGCGAACGAGGTTGCAACGGTGGCCTTCCTTCTGGATGAACTGGAAAAGATAGAACAGCAAATGCTCAGTGATCTCTATGAGATCGAGGTGGACGTGCAGACACCTTCGGGGGGATTTTCGTTCGGGAGCATGGTGAGCATGTACCAGGGAATCCAGAATGTGGTCGTAAAACTGAGCTCGAAGCAATCCCAGAGTGAGTCTTACCTGCTGATAAACAGTCACTTCGACTCGAAGCCAGGCAGTCCAAGTAAGCACTCTCTTATATCTTCTTCTATCCCTGGGTTTTTTTGAGTACCAAGTATTGTCATTAGGTTCTGGCGACGACGGTACCATGGTTGTGGTGATGTTGGAGGTCCTACGCCAAATGGTGATAGCGGAGACACCATTCGAACATCCAATAATCTTTCTGTTCAATGGAGCTGAGGAGCTCGGTCTCCAGGGCTCTCATGGCTTTATTACGCAGCACAAGTGGGCACCGAACTGCAAGTAGGTCTCAAGTAATGAATTAATTAATTAATACTAATAACACTTATTAAAGGATGTTTATAAACCTTGAGGTGGGCGGCAGCGGTGGACGTGATCTCTTGTTCCAGAGTGGTCCCAATAAGCCTTGGCTTATGAAGGTTTGAATTATTTTTAAACAATTACTAGTTCTAATTGATTTATTTTTTGATGTAGTATTATAGGCTTTATGCGAAACATCCGTTTGCCACAACAATAGCCGAGGAGATCTTCCAGGGTGGAATTCTACCTTCGGACACTGACTTTCGAATCTTTCGAGACTTTGGAAAGGTGCCAGGTACTTGTTTTACGAAATTAAAAAGACCATAATAATGTAATATATTCATTAACAGGCTTAGACATTGCCCAGGCTGACAATGGGTACGTTTACCATACAGCCTTTGATGCTTTTAAGGTTATTCCGGGGCGCTCCGTTCAGAACACCGGAAATAATGTACTCGCCCTTGTGAGGGCCTTCTCAAATGCCAGTGAGTTGTTAGAGACTGAGGTAAAAAATTGAATATTTTTCCATAAATTCATAATATGAGATCCATTTTCAGAGCGATGATGAGGGACACGCTGTGTTCTTTGACTTCCTGGGCCTTTTCTTTGTGTATTACACGGAGACCACTGGGATTATTATGAACTGTTGCCTGGCTGTGATCAGCCTGGTTCTGGTGGGATGTTCCCTCTGGAGAATGGCTAGGCAGTCGGAGATGGTATCACTGGGCCAGATATCGCTGTGGTTTCTGATCGTCCTGGGACTGCACGTGGTCGGTGTTCTTCTCTGCTTTTGCCTGCCTCTGCTCATGGCAGTGCTCTTCGACGCGGGGGATCGGTCGATGACATACTTCACCAGCAACTGGCTGGTGTTTGGACTCTACATATGTCCCGCAGTCATCGGTCTCGTCCTACCCTTGACTCTTTACTACACCTTAAAGCCCAATGTAAGTCTCATTACTTTTTATGTGATCACTTTATATTTAAAGAGGGTTAATTGCAGGACAAACTCAGCCACGCTTACCACCTCCAGATGAGCCTGCACTCCCACTTGGTGGTCCAGGCCCTGCTGGCCATTATCTTGACCGCCATGGGAATGCGCTTCCAGTACCTTTGCCTGATTTCAATGATATTTTATGCAGGAGCTCTCCTAATTAACCTGGTGAGCACCTTGCAGGATCGTGGTAAGCTATATCCAAATATCATTAGAGCTTAATTTAACAGAGATGTGTTTAAGGCAACTATTGGGCTGTGATTGTGATGTGTCTTCAGGTTATGCCTTTCTGCTATTTCTGTTATCTGATATACATGCTCCTCGTGGTGTTCTTTCCCATTACCGGAAGAAACGGCATCGGCATGAATCCCGATTTGATAATAGCCCTGATTTGTGGGGCCTGCACCTTCCTCGCTCTGGGATATATAGTGAGTTGTCCTTTCTTTAATGGAGATATATTCCTAATCAATGATCCCTAGGCTCAGTTCATCAATGTTTTCCGCTGGCCGAAGCTTATAGTGCTTGGCCTGGGAGTGGTGACCTTCATCTTCTGCATGATCGCTGTCTCGGAGGTGGGCTTTCCCTATCGACCCGCGACCAATGTGATGCGAGTCAACTTTGTGGTATGTTGAGTGCTCTGTGACTGTGAAAATAATGGCAAGAGATTGTATCCTTCCGAAGCACACTCAACGCCTGTTTTACGAGTACAATGGCACTCTGGGTCACAGTGATTCCGGCTACTACTTCACGTACATGGACAGGCGCGGGCTCAATCCCCTTGAGGACTCCCAGATCAACCTGACGGGATTGGTCTTCATGGAGCCGGACTGCGACAAGTACGTGATGTGCGGAGCTCCCTGCCTTTACTCTTGCGGCGGGCGAAGGAGTGCCCGCTGGCTGCCCCGCGACTCGGATGTTGTCGTACCTGGGAATATCCTTTTGAAAATGCTTGGAAGGACTATCACTCTGCCCCAAAACACAGTCAGATACGAGTTCGAAGTGTCTGGTCCGCCGCAAATGAACGTGTTCGTTCAGCCCGTGGACGATGCCGTGGTCTCCAACTGGTCTTTCATCCCAGAAGTACTAGAAAAATCCCAGCCGCCTTACTACGTGTTCTTTAACTATGGAAAGGACGAGAGTCCTTTGAAGTTCTTCATAGAACTGACGGTGGGTTTCTAATCCCTATAATCTCTAAATATAACATTAATAATGTCCGGCTATTACAGAAGCCTGGTGCTGGGGAACTTGAGGACTTCAATGTGCCTGTTCTGGAGCTCGCCGTGGTGGGACACTTCATCAGCCACGACTATGGCAGGGATGCAGAGGTTCTGAAGTTCCTAGGGGACTTCCCCGACTATGTGTTCGTCGTTGAATGGCCTTCCATAGTCAAGCGATATATTTATTAGAATAAACCCAATAAACTGGCATCCATTACCTGCCCGAAAGTCAATGAATTATCGAAAACCTGCCTTCACTTTTTTAGGGTTAACGATAGCGAGTGCTATCTGAACGATATCTTCATATCGTATTTGATTTAGGGTTCATAAAATCGATGCAAATCGTAAAGTTTACAATATCGAATGGATATCTTTATGCTTGGAGCAATCTTGCAACGGGGGGCCCTTGGCTCTCTCTCGGCCTGGGTAAGCCCAGTCAGATGCCATATTAAGAAAATAAATCAATTACCTGACTTTATGAAGAGACTTTGGGCTGTACCATAAATATACTGGGACATGTGGGCTCCAAGTGGAAATCCCATAAAAGATTCTCCGTGAAAAGCTTTAAATGTGATAAGCTTGCAAGAGAGTTGCTCAGTCGCGTGCGGTTGCTCGTTGGGATCTGATGCTAATTATTCCAGAAACTGGGAACTAACGTAATGGAGCAGCACAACGGAGGTTCTAAGGAGGAGCAGCACAACGGAGGCTTCGAAGAGGATACGCTGAACGGAGGCTCGAAGGAGGACACGATCTCGGCGCACTCGGAGCAATCGATGAAGCTCAATGGGCAGGAGAAGAGCACCCTGCAACTGGTGACAGAGGAGCCGGCGGATAACAGAATACATTTCGGGGAGAAGAACAGGTCTGCCAAGCGATTGCCTTGGTACTATGCTCCCATCTACCTGCTCTTCTGGGTGGGACTCTTCTTCGCCGTGGTGTATCCTCTCTTCAATTACCTGCCCACCGGAGTCAAGGTGGCGGAGGAGTCCGACCTGCCGAGCACCTTTGTGGCGCAGCGCGCGGAGGAGGTGCTGCTCAAGATTGACCTGATGGGGCCCAAGATAGCCGGGGACTACGTGACCGAGGTGACCATGGTTAACTTTCTGCTGGACGAGATTGAGAAGGTGCGCCAGGAGATGCGGTCCGATCTGTACGAGCTGGAGGTGGACGTGCAGCACTCCAGCGGCGCCTTTCTCCACTGGCAGATGATCAACATGTACCAGGGCATCCAGAACGTGGTGGTCAAGCTGAGTGCCAAGAGCTCCAACAGCTCCTCCTACTTGCTGGTGAACAGCCACTACGACTCCAAGCCCAGCAGTGTGGGTAAGTGCCTCTGCCTTCTTTATGGGATTTGGTATAATCCTTGATTTTATCCCAGGCACTGGCGATGCGGAGCTCATGATTGTGGTCATGCTGGAGACGCTGCGCCTGATTGCCACTTCCGAAGAGACCTTCCTGCACCCCATAGTCTTCCTGTTCAATGGCGCCGAGGAGCAGCCCTTCCACGGATCGCACAGCTTCATAAAGAATCATCGTTGGTCTGCCAACTGCAAGTGAGTTGATCTGATCCCATTCCCCACGTGCTCTTGTAACCCTTCCCAATTAGGGCTTTGGTCAACCTGGATTCAGCTGGCGCCGGCGGTCGCGAGATCCTCTTCCAGGGGGGTCCCAACCATCCCTGGCTCATGAAGGTGAGTGTAAATCGTGCCTTCCACTTGAAGGCTATCTAAATGGGAGCCATAAAACTGAAAAGTGTGCCCTCTATACTGCCTAATCTAATCTCAGAACTGAACAAATCGTGGCTTTTGCAGCAATACAAGAAGAGCGCCAAGCACCCATTCGCCACTACAATGGCCGAGGAGATCTTCCAGGCGGATCTGATACCCTCGGATACGGACTTCCGCATTTTCCGAGACTTTGGACCAGTGCCAGGTGGGTTTTTAGTAGGTTCTCCTATGTTTATATTCTGCTAGCTATAACTCTCTTCTCCCGACCAGGTCTGGACATGGCTGGTTGCTACAATGGCTTTGTGTACCACACCAAGTTCGATCGCTTCAGTGCCATTTCCCGCGGTGCCTTGCAGAACACGGGTGACAATGTCTTTGCTCTGGTTCGGAGTATCTCCAATGCCGAGGAAATGTACGACACGGAGGTAGGTCACCAAAAGGATAACCCTTTAGATCCCAGATCTTATATATACTTTTATTTCCAGGCCCACTCCGAGGGTCATTCGGTGTTCTTCGACTATCTGGGCCTCTTCTTCGTCTACTACACCGAGTCCACGGGCGTGGCCCTCAACATCTCCTTTTCCCTGGGCGCCATCCTCCTCGTCTGCCTCTCCTTGTGGCGCATGGCCAAGATGACGGATCGCACCGTGGGCACCTACTCCCGGGCCTTTGGCATGCAGTTTCTCCTGGCCATCCTGGGCTTCCTGCTGGCCCTCGGCTTCCCCCTGCTGATGTCCGTGTTCTATGATGCCGGCAACCGGACCATGACCTACTTTAGCAACAGCTGGCTGGTCATTGGTCTCTTCATCGTGCCCTCGGTTATTGGCCTCGTCCTGCCCAGCTCGCTCTACTTGAGCCTTCGACCCAGCGTAGGTATTACTATATTTTCCTTAAATAAAAGTAATTAATTTTGTGGCTTTTGTAGGAGAAGATCCCCCATAGTTACCACCTGCAGATTGTGGGACACGCCTACTGCGTCCTCATGGCGGTAATCTGCATTCTGCTGACTGTCGTTGGGATTCGCACGGCCTATCTATTCATGATGTGCGTCTTCTTCTACGTGGGAGCTCTGATCATTAATCTGGCCAGTCGTCTGCACGATAAGGGTGGGTTCAAGAAGATATATAATACATAATATGTATATAATAATTCTATATGTAGGTTACCTTTGGACCTGGGTGCTGGGCGCCTGTCAGGTTCTGCCGTACCTGTACTTCACCTACCTGTTCCACGCCCTCCTGGTCATCACCATTCCCATGACCAGCCGCAAGGGCATGGAGGCCAACCCGGACCTACTCATATCCCTGCAATGCGCCCTGGGCTCCATTCTGGCCTTGGTCTTTTTGGTAGGATTGTGTCTTTAAGGATAGCATATGGAGCTAACAATTGGTTTCCTTGCAGGCTCCCCTCCTAAATCTCTTCCGGCGCCCCAAGAGCATGGTTGCCGGCCTGGCCCTGGTGATGTTCATCTTCTGCATGATCTCCGTCTCGGAGGTGGGCTTCCCCTATCGCGCCAAGACGAATGTGATGCGTCTCCACTTCCTGGTGAGTTTCCGCGGAGCTCTAGAAAGAAATACCTAATTGAAAGGGACTCTTTTGTGGCTCCTTAGGAGGTGCACCGCAAGTTCTACGAGTACGATGGCTCCGTGAGCCTCGAGGACAGCGGCTACTACTTCGACCTGCAGGACAGGCGCCTGGAGGAACCACTGCTGGACAAGATCAATCTCACGGGCTTCACGCGCCTCGACGAGCAGTGCAAGACGGAGATGAAGTGCGGCATGCCGTGCTTCAACCACCGATGGTGTGACGCCGTGAAGGACGCCCGCTGGCTGCCACGAGATGTGCCCGTGGAGCTGCCCGGCACCCCCGTCCTGCAGCTTCTGAACAGGACCAATCTGGGCACCGAGTCGGCTCCGCTGTTCCGTCTGGACTTTGTGGTTTCCGGACCGCCCAGGCAGAGTTTCTTCATTGAACCCCTGGACGGGGTTAAGATAGTCAGGTGGTCCTTCCTCATGGGCATGCTTGACAACCCATCGGTGTACAAGCCGCCGTATCACATCTTCTATGGCTACGGCAGCGACAACTCGCCCATTGACTTTTACCTTGAACTAACGGTGGGTTATGGGAGCTTATATATATATTTATGATCTATATTTGTACCTGAACCTTGCAGAAAGACGATGGCATCTTTGATGTTCCGCTGATAAAGTTGGGTGTCTCTGGGCACTACATGAGCCACCTCAGTCACCGCGATGCCACGACCATGGAGTTCATCGAGGCTCTGCCGGACTTTGCCCATCCCATGGAGTGGCCCACTTCCTACCAAAGATTTATATTCTGATTCCTTTTTATCTTAAAAATATGATATCATGCTCATATTTCTTATTATACATTTTCAAGAACACACTTAAGCTAGGATGATTTATTTATGAATAAAGACATTGAAAAGTTAAGGTACTTCTTTGAATTGTAATTTTCGTTGTTCTTTAGTTAAAGTTCTTATGCCTAATGGTAGTAATTCTTTGGAAGGTACGTGGGATATGGGCTTAGAAATTCCTCTACTGAAGATTTTGCTTACTAGATTCATAAACTTTTGATCAGTATGGCCATTAAGAACGTAGAAGTTTCCCATAAATACATAAAACAGCCATTGCCTTGAGTGATTGGAATACGATATTAATTGGGGTTTAGATTTTGTAGACTTTACTATGGGAAATTCTAATAGTTATGAGTTCAGATATGTTAGCTAACTATATATAACTGAACTTGGGTCATATACCATATTTCATCATAAATAATAGCCACCATTTAGGTCTACTCTTGGGAATTTGTTTGGAGTTGAGTCCTAGGAGTGAAAATGCTGCTCCTTCTCGGTGTATCTTCATTGGCTAAGGCATCGACAGTTCCTCAATCGACTTCTACTTGGAACTTATGGTGAAAAGATGATAATATTCTTTGGGTAAAAAGTGCTCTTTTCTTTTTCTCTCTCTAACAGCAAGACGGCGGCAATTTCAATGGTCCGTTGCTGGAGTTGGGAGTCTCTGGATACTACATCCACTCAGAAATTCCTCGATGATCTTCCAGATAGTGCCAGCCTCCAACGATTGATATTTATTCTGGTGCCTCTAGTTTCCAAAAATAATTCCTACGAAAGCATGCTTTGTTCGGGAAAACTAAATAAATAAGCAACGAAATTGTTTAAATTTCTCGAGACCCTTTCTGAAATGTTTATTATGCTTATTAAAGCCTTGACTTTGGGCACAGGCACTGGGCACTGCCGACCAGATGCGGCCCAATAAACAAATAAATCCACCATGGCCTGCGAGAGCGATACGATATGGGGCAAAGTCAGGCGTAATGATTTCGCTTTGGGCCAATCAGGGCCCCAGAAGATCGCCAGTGCTCGGAATTTATCGTTGCCAGTGCCGAAAAAACTTGCTAGGTACTCGCTCGTACGCATGCCGCTAGATTGGGTGTGAATAACACGCGCCATAACGCCATAAATATCGAATATCTTTATACTATGCTGACGATATCAACCATATCGCGACCATATCATAAACAGAAAGCCAAATTCACAATTTTAAACTGCGGATGGGGATGTCGGACGGGTTAGTCGAGCGCCGAGAGTCGCTGGAGGAGCTCTTGCTGGCAGGGTTCTCGAATCTCTAACCATGGGCGCTAGGAGGGACAACCTGACCATAGAGCTGGACGCGGAGAGGAAGCGGCAGCAGCCCAAGCAGTTCGCCTGGTACTACGCCCCGCCCTACCTGCTTTTCTGGGTGGGGCTCTTCTTCGCCGTGATATATCCGCTCTTCCAGGCCCTGCCCGCCGGCATCCGGATCTCCGAGGAGATGCAGAAGCCGGGCCAGTTCGTGGCCGAGAGGGCTCAGTCCCTGCTGCTGAATATAACCCAGATCGGGCCCCGTCTCGTGGGCGATGTTAACAATGAGGTCACCGCCGTGAATTTCCTGCTTGGCGAAATCGAAAAGGTTCGCCAGGTGCTGCGTGACGATGTCTACCACATGGAGGTGGAGGTCCAACAAGCATCCGGTTCCTATCTGATCAAGGGCTTCCTCAACCACTACAAGGGAGTGCAGAACGTGCTCGTCAAGCTGAGCACTAGGAGCTCCAATAGCTCGTCCTACCTGCTGGTGAACAGTCACTTTGACACCAAGCCGGGATCACCGGGTAAGTACCACTTTCAGTTCCAGGTTTGTGGATATATTTAGTGGGAGAAATACCTGATCTGTGATCTGTGTAGGTGCTGGAGATGATGCCTCCATGGTTGTGGTGATGCTTGAGGTGCTGAGGCAGGTGGCCATTTCGGGGGAGCCCTTCCTGCATCCGATTCTTTTCCTCTTCAATGGCGCCGAGGAGCAGCCGATGCAGGGCTCCCACGGGTTCATCACCCAGCACAGATGGGCGGCCAACTGCAAGTGAGTAGGAGATGGAGAATCTCTGGTGGAGATTTCTAGAGCTTTTATAACCTATTCACCCCACCCCACCAGGGCTCTTCTCAATTTGGATTCTGCTGGCGCTGGTGGCCGCGATCTGCTGTTCCAGGGCGGACCCAATCATCCCTGGCTCATGGAAGTAAGTTCCGGAAGTTCTCAGAAAAGTAAACGCGCGCCATGAATCACTCCTAATTCGTTTTTTATATTTTTTGGCAATCTTTGCCTTGATCGCTCCTCCGATACGGACGATATCAGCCGCCGTCTGGCGGCTCCTGACCAATTAATCTAATCTGGCGTCTTATCATCACCTCGCAGCATTACAGAAACAGCGTCCCGCACCCGTTTGCGACCACGACGGCGGAGGAGATATTCCAGGCGGGCATAATACCTTCGGATACCGATTTTCGGGTGTTCCGCGACTTTGGAACCGTACCAGGTCAGTAGCTAAAACTATCTCCATGACGTGTTCTTACTCAAAGGGGTTCGTTCCCACTCAGGCTTGGACATGGCCAACGTCTACAATGGCTTCGTCTACCACACCAAGTTCGATCGTTACACGGTGGTTTCCCGCGACTCCCTGCAGAACTCTGGCGACAACCTGCTGGCCCTGGTCAGGAGCATATCCAATGCCCAGGAAATGTACGACACCGAGGTGGGTTTCCTAATATACTTACTATATTTATTATGACCTAAATCCTTATCTTCTCTCTAACAGGCGCACGCCGAGGGCCATGCGGTGTTCTTTGACTTCCTAGGGCTCTTCTTTGTCCACTACCAGGAGTCGACGAGTGTGGCCCTCAACATCTCCTTCTCCCTGGGGGCCATCGCCCTCATCTGTGTCTCCCTGTGGCGCATGGCCAGGGTCTCGGAGCAGACCATGGGCACCTATGCCGGGGCCTTTGGCCTCCTGTTCCTGCTGGCTCTCGCCGGCATTCTGCTGGCCGTTCTCTTCCCCGTGCTCATCTGCATCTTCTATGACGCGGGGGATCACACTCTGAGCTACTTCAGCAACAGTTGGCTGGTCATTGGTCTATACATCATCCCCTCGGTGATCGGTCTGGTCCTGCCCATGACACTCTACCTGACGCATCGACGAAGTGTGAGTAATCTTTGAGTCACGCTGGAGCTTTTTTTGAGGAACATTTTCTTGAGCAGGAGAAGATCCCGCACAAGTACCTGCTGCAGATTGTGGGACACGCCAATTGCCTCCTTTTGGCCATTCTGTGCCTGGCCCTGACGGCCTTGGGCTATCGCAGTGCCTACCTGTTTCTGATCTCCCTCATCTTCTATGTGGCAGCTCTGATTGTCAACTTGCTGAGCCAGCTCCACTGTCGGGGTGAGTTTGGGTTGTAATAATAATATAATAATAATAATAATAATAATAATCCCTCCTTAGGTTATCACTGGGCCCTGGTCCTGATGGTCAGCCAGATATTACCCTTCATTTACCACGCCTATCTGTTCCACATGTTCATACTCATCCTGATACCCATGGCCGGGCGCTTTGGCATGAACACTAATCCGGACTTCTTGATCGGAGCTCTGTGTGCGATTGGCACCATTCTCTCCCTGTCCTTTGCGGTGAGTTTTGGGAGCTTCCCATCCTTTGGCACCTATATCTAATCCTTAAACCTGGGCAGGCTCCCCTTATCAACATCTTCCGGCGACCCAACTCCATGCTCGGCGGCCTGGCTCTGGTCATGTTTATCTTCTGCATGATCGCCGTCTCGGAGGTGGGCTTCCCCTATCGCGCCAAGACGAATGTGATGCGAGCGGACTTTATGGTGAGTACTCAGGCCTCAAGACTCCTGGAAGATGTTGACATATTCCCTGTTCCTGGGGCGCAGCAAGTGCATCGCAAGTACTTCGAGTACGATGGCTCCATGAGCCGCGAGGACTCCGGCTACTACTTCCACCTGGGCGATCGGAATAGGGAGGAGCCGCTGAGGGACTCCATGGACCTGACCGACATCGTTCGCCTGGGCGAGGACTGTGACTCGGAGCTGATGTGTGGAGTGCCCTGCTATCGCTTCTGTGCCGCCCGCAAGGATGCCCTTTGGCTGCCGCGTGAGCAGCTCGTCCAACTGCCTTATCCCACGGAGTTGGAGCTGATCAACAAGACCGTCCTGGACGGTGGCTACCAGGTGCGCTTCGACTTCATCCTGTCGGGACCCCCGAACATGGGTCTCTTCATCCTGCCGCTGGACGGCGTAAAGGTGATCCGCTGGACGTTCACCCAGGGTATGCTGGACAATCCGGCCACCTACAGGCCGCCGCTGAATGTACTGCTCACCTATGGCGTGGACACCGCGCCCTTCGAGTTCTACCTGGAACTTTCGGTAAGTCCATCAGTTGGCAGTTCTCTTCCTGATCCTAATAAAACCTATTTTAGAAGGACAATGGCAACTTCGATGAGCCAGTGATGAAGCTGGGCGTGTCCGGCCACTACATGGGTCCCCATGCCGAGCGGGATGCCCTGAGCAAGGAGTTCCTGGCCACCCTGCCGGACTTTGCGTTCTCCACGGAGTGGCCCAGCAGCTACGAGCGGCATATATTCTAGGATTCTAGCAAGTCTAATTTAATTTAATCTTATCAATCATTATCTGGGTTTGTAATTTGTAGTATTTATTCGATATTTATACAATAACGTTCAACGTTCAGACACTTGGAACTTGTTTGTTTTATTTGCTTTCCCGGAGGACTGACTGCCAGATTGGGCAGTTTGGCAGTTCTTGAGGTGACTCCGTCTGGGTCACAGAATGGGCTTAGTAAGTCATTGACACTCCACTCCCGGAAGGAATGGGCCAAGAATGGGGCAACGAAATGCAATCAAACATTGGATGCTGCATTTCCCAATGCGTCGGGAGGGGGGAGGAGGCAAACAAGGCAGTAAGCAAACTATTGGGGCAGAAACATTTGTGCAAACACACCTGTCGCTCTGCCAGATCCACAGATCGGTGCGGGTATATATACCGAGCCCGGGACCCTCGATAGATACACTCCGAGTTCAGCAGCTCATCCGACTACAAGCCACAGCTAGCCAGGCCAAATACCAACCAAGCAAGCACCATGAAGTTCCTCGCTGTCCTCATCTTCTTCGCTGCCATTGTGGGCGTCGCTCTTGGTGCTACTACTGGTACTGGTACTAGTCCTTCTCCTACCAGCACTCCGACCACACCATCTTCGCCGACCACCACGACCTATACGTACACCACTACGCCAACCTATACTACCCCTACTGCCACCACCACTACCACTGTCAAGCCCATCAAGCAGCAGATCCTGTCGCTGCTGTTCAACAAGAAGACCGGATAGAGACGCTACGCCGACCAGAGATGCCCGCCCTGAAAAGCCTTGATTAGAGAAATAAAATGCCCAAAAACTAATATCTAAACATACACGAACCGCCTTTTACTCTTATCCAAAGGATCTTCCCTCACTAGAAGGTAAGATGATCTTATCCAAGATCTAAGATCAAAACTTGATCTATATAAACAAGCTTTGCCCGAAGTTCGTTGTGTGCCGAGTGAGGCATCTCACGTAGCATCGCGGCAGCTGTTTCGGGTAACTGACATTTGCTCAAGTGGGGCGTCATTACCGCCTTCTGGCCGGATGGACCTGTTTCAGCCAACCAGCTGCCCGCCTGCCCCAAAGGTCAAGCGACACTTGCAACACTCAGTCAGTCAGTCAGTCGGCCAGACATGATCATGGTCAGGTGGCAGTCATAATTCGTGATGATCATCAGCGGCATTCGAGTTAAATGTCTAATGACTAAGCTGACAAATTGATGTAGGAATCGAGCCGCAGAGGAAGAGGCTACGCTATGGCCATGTACAACACGACTCGAGATGATCGAAACACCAACGCCCCATCAAGTACTGGGTGGGGACAGTGGTCCCTGCCAAATGGTTTCGTCATAAAGATTATATTTCTTCATTTAGGAAATAGGATATTAACAAATCGTCTTATTTAATGTTACCGTAGTTGGGAAGAGTTTATTGTAAAAATAAGTTTAACATAAATCTAAATTAAAGATCTGCGATCAGCGCTTATATTATTTATATATTAAATTAAAGCTAATGATGAAACCGAATTGTATCGTAATTGGAAATGAAGATGCTCTTTTTTCGGCTCGGCAAAAGACAGCTGATTTCCGATAGGCAAATGAAGAAGAATAACAGATTTACAGCAGCTTTGGATTTCGATAACGTTGCAGCACAGATCGTTGCTTTGCAGCAATAATGTTAATGCTAATAATGTAAATGTTATGTTAATGTAATAATCAAGCAGCGCTATGGGCAGAAAACAGATTTGCTTTACGGTTAATTTATCTAATGATTTTCTTTTTATTTATTTATATAAAAAAGGTATTTAGATATGTCAGAAGTAATCATTGACTTATTTTATCTTAAAAGTTAATTTAAAATTCTCAAGATTATCTATTAACAAAAGCAGAATAATAATTTAACTCATTATATAGTTAGTAATTATATTTTAGAATGCAATGACGTTCTCCCAATAAATGGAGGTCTCAGGTAATTCCATTAAGTCCCCACTGTGCCAGCGGCATCGACAGGTTGTCATGTATACAACTCATTCGACAAATTGCGGCAAACACCGATCGGCCGGGTCGTGCTCTTGTGGGTGGATTCGGTTTCGGTTCATGAACGCTCCACGAGAAGATCATCAGCATCGGCCACCGGCTTCTAGCAGGCTTCCGATCGGCCGCGGCGGCGCCTCTTCAAAATGCTAGGCACTCACCCGGCTGTGGGTCGTAAATCTTGGCTAGCTCCTCATATCATCTCCTCATCTCGGTGCTCGGTGTGTTCGGCTGGCAACCGTAAAGTTCAAGCCACGAGAGGCTTTGGGTATAAATATGCAAACATCCGACTCTGGCGGCCACAGTTGCGGAACGAGGCGAACCAGGTGCAGACAGCCACCAGCAAGGATCACAGGATACAGGATACAGGATACAGCATGCAATACACAGTAAGGTGGAAAGGAAAGTGGGTGGGATCAGGAAAAAGGCGAACAGAAAAGGAATATTAAAAAAAGAATAGAAAGACAACTTCATAGTTACTTAGAAAAGTGTTTAAAAGCCATTAATTAATGGTAATAAATAGTTGTAGAGTTTTTATTTAGTAGAAAAGCGAAACAGTGTTGGGTAAATTTTGATATTTAAAGGCAGATTATAATCGCTCTCTAAAATACGAATTATACACAATTTAAGTATTTAAACAATTATGATGAAGTGCTAAACAATATTTATTAGAGATAATAGACTAGACCGGCCTCGAATAGGTACTTTAGAAATATCTCTCCTCCAGCTCTTCTTAGTGGCAGCTCTGCTGCTTAGCCTGGCCAATGCCCAGGCCAGGCCCCAGGCCCAGGGCGAGCCCATTCCCATCCTCCGGCAGGAGCAGGAGGTCAACTTCGATGGCTCCTACAAGTACTCGTACGAGACGGGCAACGGGATCAACGTCGCGGAGGAGGGCTACCTGAAGAACGCGGGCACCGACAACGCCGGCCAGGTGAGTTCGAGCCTCGAAATCGTGCCCAGCCAGCTTGGCATTTGGCCAGGTGAACTAAATGAATCTGCGACTAATCGAAGCTTGCATTTGCATCTCTCGTCGGAAAAGGTCGCGCAGGGCTCCTTCTCCTACACCTCGCCCGAGGGCATACCCATCCAGATAACCTATCTGGCGGACGAGAACGGCTTCCAGCCGCAGGGCGACCACCTGCCCACGCCGCCGCCCATCCCGCCCGCGATCCAGAAGGCGCTGGCCTACCTGGCCACCGCTCCGCCGCCGCCGGCAGAGCCGCAGCAGGGCGGCGGGTTCAACAACCGACGGGGCTAGACATCACATCCACCTCTCCCTCCATCCACATAGATTACCCGATTCATTTACAAAACCTGTGCGAATTAACAATAAAACTGGCCATACAACAACAATCCCTATGATTTATATCAAATATTTTACATATCACTTGAGGCAAGCCGCGATCAATGGCAGATAAATCCATAAGTTGCGGTCGGTTACTGGTCGGAATAATGGTAATACTTGCTATTACATTTTTAAGGGGGTCTTGACCTTTCAATCCACGAAATAATTATTTTCTAGACATGTTTGGAAATCGAGTTTATGGGACTATAAAAATGTAAGATTTTTATTGTTATTTCCGCAACCTACTATTACTAAAACCTAAATACGCACATTTCTTGTTGAGTATTATATATAAGTAATGATATTTTTAGAGCCATTTAAATATTATGAAAAAAAAGTTATATGTGTTGAGACGGTATCAAACATAGAATTTTTAATTTCATTTTAATTCAACAAGAAGTATTTATTACTAGACAATCGAAATTATAGGGTATAGGGTAGGTATAAGTTTCCTTTTTTACTTCGGCACTCGTTAAACTTAATTTTTAAAGACAGCCTACTTAAGATGGTAAAATAATAATAAACACTTATCTTGAAGATTAGGAAATAAAATGTTGTAAGATTTTTATTATTATTTCGGCACACTTTATAATTATTAATTAATTTTTAAAGGCAACCTACTTATGACTAAAACAAAAATAAGCACATTTCTTGTTGAGTAATAACTAAAGTAATTATATTCTTAGAGCCTATTAAATATGTGTAAATATCATATAATAAATATGTATACATATTTTGTCTAGGCTGTAACCATTTCTAGTTAATAGATTTCAGTAAATAATAATTATACTCTTAAAGTAAAACTTTTAAAAGTTTGTTTTGGCTTAGATTCTTAAATTTGCAGGCCAAAAAGTATGAATCAAAACCTTTATATGGCCACGTATTGATTTTATCAATCAGGCTAATGAGCTTGGGAATACCTGCCTGTCCACATGGGTGATGTTAGTAAGCAAAAACTTGATTTTAGTAGATTAGATTCCAAAGTTCTAGGTGCAAACGTTCGGAATCGTAGGTCATTTAAATAGGTCGTTTAAATACCGCATTTATAGGCCAAGCTATTGGGGGTTTATTAGCTGAGAAGCAAAGGAAAATAACGAACGACCAAGGGGTTCGATTTGTGATAATTCATTTCAGTGCATAAAGCTGGAACTAGAACTCTAGAAGGAAAATGTACTTCCTAATTATTGTATTATAATATATTGTATATTGTATATTGTATTATAATAATTATATTAAGCCTTATGAATTATAAATAAAATTGTTAGATGCAGAATATATAAAGAAATGTTTAACGGATTTTAAATGAACTCAATGTTAAGCCTTCTTGGCCCGACTCTTTGCAAATAATTGCATAATTTCAGGCGGCTCTGAATAAATCTTCAGCATGGAGCCACCTCTGGAGCTTTGCCCATCCGCTGACCAAATCTCCTCGACTTACCAAGAAGATCAAGAAATGTCAAGAGGCAAAGTGTGGCTGCGTGACCACGCCAATATATCTCCATTAAGACGCATCACCTGCGGAGCTGGGGTGTCTTCCTACAAATTATGAACTAATCGGCTCGTAAATCGAGGCGCTTAATTGATCAAGTCACCCAGCGGTGCACCGGTCGGAGCAGTGGCAATTAGACACAGCCAGCCACTCAGGGCACCCAGATCCGCGACTCCATGTGGGCGGATGGGGGTGCATCCGAAAGGTATAAAGCTGGGGGCCGTCGGCTAGAGCTTTTCATTGCTTGTCTTCGACGATGTGGCTGCGCGTAACGGTGAGTCGGCGGGGACGGGCTGTCCGTCCAGTGAATTAACCCAGGTGCTGCCTTCCGCAGATCGCTCTTCTCCTGGCCTGCGTGGCCCTGACTCTGGCCCAGGGCGACGGACGCTATCGTCCTCCGCCCACGCGGGCCTCCTCTGGCGGCGACGGACGCTATCGGGGAGGCAACGATGGCAGGTACACGGGCGGCAACGATGGAAGGTATCGTGGCGGCGGCGATGGCAAGTACTCCGGCGGAAACGATGGCCGCTATGTCCACCAGGACAACAAGTACCAGCACGACGATCGTCCTGGCGGGGACTACACGGGCGACGCCGGACGCTATGTGGGCGACAAGAACAGGGGTGGCGGCGCCGGAGCAGGCGGCGGAGCTGGGGCAGGAGGTGGCGCAGCCTCTGGCGGAGCTGTAGCCAGAACCACGGCCCGACCCAAGCCGCGTCCAAGTACCCCAGCTCCACCGGCAGTGCCCGATCCTACCGCCAATTTGCCAAGGGGACGCGGCACTGGCGAGGGTGGCAACGGCTGGGCCATCATCCGCCAGGAGGACGATGTGGAGCAGGACGGCTATCACTATCTGTGGGTATACCCTTTATATATAAAAAGCACTCTCTGTTAATGCATAACCTGGCAGCTGGGAGACGGAGAACGGCATCCTGGCCGAGGAGAGTGGCCGCATCGAGAAGCTGACCGAGGAGGATGGCCTGCGCTCCAAGGGCTTCTACGAGTATACTGGGGATGATGGCATCCTCTACCGCGTGGACTATGTGGCGGATGACAATGGCTTCGTGCCCAGTGCCGCCCACCTGCCCACAGCCCCGCCTGCACCACCCTATGTGGCCAAGTTGTTGGAATACCTCGAGGCGAATGCCAAGAAGAAGAAGTAATTGTGAAGAATGTTAGAGGTTGTTGAAATAAAAACTTGGTTGTGCCATAAATAATTGAAGTTTAAATTAATATAATTTTAAATTAATACAGAAACGAGACTTGACAAAAGTAGAGAATATAAAAAAATATATTTTCACAGGCTTCCACTTAGTAATTCCACTCAAAAGGTATCCACGCTTTCTTTAATAAATAAATTATGACTTGCAAGAAGGAGTTGAAGCCTTAAAAATATTATTTTATTTTAATTATTACAATTTCTCACAGAATATTTTTTATTTCTCACAGGATGTTTTATAAAGACAAAGATTTGAGCATAAATTGAGCATAACTGAGCAAAAAATAGATATAAGAAAACAAGGTACTAAAAATATGTTTTTTTTATTGGTAAATACCCGAAAAGGGAGCATAGTCGGGTTATAAATCCTACAAATATCCTTCCAAATTCACAGATTAAACTTTCTTCTATTTGAATTCAACCAATCCCCTTTTTCCATATCCTTGCTATAGTTTTAGCTCAGTGTGGGCAGGATGTGCTGTTGTATGTACTCCAGGACCTCGTTTATGGTGTTTTGAATTTTGGCAGGCTGAAAGCAGGGAATCCAGCACTTTAAAAGTTGAAATTTCGAAATTCGTTGACTAAAACTCACATCCTGCTCCGAGTTGATGCCGCTACTTGGCTGCTCCTGCTCCTCTACTGGCTTCTGGACTGGCTCCTGGACATCTAGCTGCTGCTCCTGACTGCTCCTTCCGTCAGCCACTTCGCTCTCCGGCTGACAGCTCGCCTCACATCCATCCCCTGGATCCTGGTACTCGTAGGCCGCCTGATCTCCCTGATCCGACGACTCCCACAGCTTGTTCTCGTTGACATAGCTGTAGCGCCTCGAGTCTGGATGGGATTCGTCGCCATCGCGCAGCCACTGGAACTGGATGATCTGCCAGCCGGTGCCGTTGAAGTTGAAGTCGATCATGAAGCGCAGATGGTCGCGAGGACCCAGGGACAGCTGGCCGTTGCCCTCTTGCCCACGGGCCTCCTGCACCCGGGCCTCCAGCTGCTCCTGGACGTTGCGGAAGAGGCCCCTCAGATCAGAGGAGTAGGGCTCTCCGCGATCTCCGTAGCCGCCGTCATAGGGCCTGGGATCGTGGCGGTACTTCCCGCTATTATCGGGCACATACCAACCCGTGGCGCCGTGCAGCTCGGGGACATAACGCCCCCGCTTGGCGGGCAGGGGATCTGGATCGTCCCCCCAGGAACCTCCGATCAGCAGCAGCAACAGAGCGACCAGCAAGCGTGCTTCCATGTCGACTAGTGGATTACGTCTGATCCGACCCCAATGCACCCGCCATCCATTTTGGTTTCGTCAATAGTTTCAGGCCCATAAATCGCCGGGTTTATGTCCAAGACGGCATCGTTTAATTGGCTTAAATATGGGCGGGACGCGAGCTGATTCGGTGGCTCATCCGTTAGCCGGGGAATATAGAAATTCTTTGCATGCTAACAAGCCGCTCGGAGACAACTTAGTTAGCAACTCGTTTGCATTGACGACAGTGCGTTGCATTTAACCTTTCTGAGAGGCGAGTCGCATCAAAATTGGGGGCGACAGCTTCAGGAGGCACTCAACTGATGCTTGGGTGTCTTTGTACATATTTAATTCAATTAATTTAAATTAATTAAGCTTGGTAGGTGTTATTAAGAAGCATTTTTATGCTGCAATGTTATGGTTCTGATACTTTTTACTTGTTTATTCAATAATTTATCCGACATATTATAGCTTACTGAATATAGGCACACTCATGAAACTTATTTATAATATTTACAGACGTCACATATATTTTGAGGCGGCAGGTACAGGCATATTTAATTACTTAGTCACAAGGATTAGATCATTGGTTGCTTTCAATTTAATTTATTCGCCTTTCTTAGCCTCATGTTAAAAGTTTAGATACGTCTGCTTACTTTCTGCCCCCACTGTCAAAGTGCCTGCTAGCTATCTGTCTGAAAAAGATAATCACTAGCCAAGTTTATCGTTAAAATTTATATGAACGTGAAAAAATATCATAGTGCTGTTAAGTATCGATTATTGCTGTAAGGAACCGAACTGTGCTGTAAGGCGCAACCACACAGTTACTATGGTTATAGCAAGCAATCGAAACAGCTTGAAGTCTCTTCTTAATCTTCACTTGGCTATCGGAAAGGAAAGATTTAACAGGAAGTCTTGGTCCCCGTCAAAGTTAGCTCAGACACAAGCAAATGTTCTTCGCACGGACTTTTGATAGAAAGGATACAAACCGGACCTTAGTCACTAAGATCAAATCAGTCTTGGTTAATTTCTATATAATTTAATGACTGTATTTATCCTCATGTTGAATAAATAAAACATCTAGTTTTCATTAGTAATTATAATTTATCCCCCAAAAAATGTTTGTGGCCAGTTCCGGACATATCACTTCAAAATGTACTAGGAATACGTATAAACTCAGTGTTACTCAAACAAGATGATCCAATACTTAATAATCACCAGCTAAATCCAGCCAAGTCATTCATCCAGAGTCATTCAACTCTTAATTTTACGATTAATGAATCAGCTCAAAGGCGAAAGCTTCCAGAATCCCCCGAAAAGACATTCAACTGCTCTCCCTCGATTCATCGATTGATCGATGATTGGCCAGACGAGTTTCAATTTGTTTACATTTCAACAAATCCAATAGGATCAAAGGCAATTAGTGTCGTTTAAATCAAATGTAAGCCGAATCATAAACAATGAAACGCCCGTTTTGTTTTAATGAGCATTAATAACAATAATGGCTGTCAATCAATCAAGCCGTCAGATGGGTCAACTCGTACAATTCGATATCCATTAATCACTTCTTCGGTTTCGGTTTCGAAGTCGCTGATTTGGGTAATCACAAGTCACAACACAGTCTAGAATCCTCAAAAGATGTGAGAAATCGAAATCTCCACGCCCCCAAAGCCATAGTGTTCACCTTGTTCTGGCTCGAACCTTGGGCATATTTGGATTATTTGATCATGGTAAGGAAGTGAGCCGAGTCGAAGTGATGAGCAAATAGATGCTCCATGAATCTTGGGGTTAAGAAACTCAGTCCAGACAACCGACTGGCTGCGATCATTGCTGGGAAATTATATATTCTACGAGTATTTTAAAAACTGCAACTTGTGGATAAGCCACCAGGTTGACGGTTACGGGTCTGGTTTGTGAAATCTCGAATTGTTCGAGATTTTAAATTATTCACATGGCATAAATTAGGAGAGAGACTGCCGCTGGCATCGAGTTGCCAACAATATGGTGCGTAATTTGGTGTTTTGCATGCAATTAATTAATCTCGCAAATCGCTGGCCGTACCGCTCCCGGGGAATGTTCCACACTTCCCTCCCAGATCGTCCTTCGAGTGCCTCAAATTATCACCACTTACAACTGACAATTTACTATATAAATTGATTTTGGCCAGACACGGCGCCTGCAGTAAAATATTTAATGATAATTCTGCGGTTTCTCTCGACTATTTCTGTGGAATAATATCTGAAATTCCATTGCGATGAGCTAATCCCCATCCGCAGCCGCTGGTGAAATATACTCGTTATAATACATTTCTCTTTTTCGCACTTGTCAGCCTGCAAATTTATTTATATGAGATTTTTCCTTTTTATAACGAAATTTATACTTGCACGCTCCTTACAAGAGCCGTAATATGGAACGGCCCTGAAATTAACTTTGTTTAGCACCTTTGCCGGAGAGGGAGGCGAGTTTGATCAATAATTTCGGAGCTTTGAACCCGCCAGCACTTGAGTTATTTAGGGCTTCCAGTCCCGTGTCAAGATCCCGGCCCAGGTGTCGGGTTCCAGGTTCGGGATTTGGAATTCGGAATTTTGGCTTCACAGATCCGAATCTAATTACGACTCATTGTGCCCGGTACAATGAGATACTGATCCAGTTGCAGTTTGTCATTTTGGCCTTTGTTTCCCTTACAACAGCATTTCGTTTTGTGAAACAAATGGCCTAACTGGCTCGTACTTAATGGGACCGATTAAAAAAATGTGAATCCGCCGAGTCCTACCAAAAATCCATCCATCTATCTTGGCATTCGGTGGCTAAACTGGCCTCTCGCCGGCCACCAATATTTATAGACGTTCCCCTCAGATTTATTCGCTTCGCCGCAGATCTCAGGCCTTACTAATTGAACCAAAAAAGGAGAGCGAACGATAATTAAACAAACCGGGTGAAACAATTTGGGATCAAAATTCGTGAAAAAAATCAAAACAATTGTGGGGGAAAAATGATATTCGAGAGCCCACACAAAATGAGACTTATTTATGGGCATATTGTCAGCAGGCAGAAAGGAGCCTATAAAGATTTCATTTGTTTTGCGCTAAATGCTAAAGACTGTGCCTCAGGAGGCTTAGGAGGTGAAAATACCGCTAAATCATCTCTCTTGATCGAAAACTGGAATGCAAAGGAAATAACGTAATTTCGTATAATAATCCATTTGGAAACATTTTTTGTTGGGAGTTCGCCAGGAGAGAAGTAATCAAAGAGACAACCATCTGTAAATGAGTGGAAATTGGTTTTTTATTAAGATATAAAGAGCACTGACAGAAAAGCTAATTTGGTATGGATATAAATATGATAATTATGGCTTTACCTTGGTATATGTATAATATTATTCTGGGTTAGTAATAAAATGTAAAATGAGTTCCCTTTTGAGGGTTTCATAACTTGTATTCAATATGTGTCTTTTATTGCCTTGTGTCTTGTTTGTTGTTGTTGTTTCAAACAGGATTCTTTCTATTTAATCAATTTGTTCTGCATTTAAAATAGCCAAAACAAGCATATGTATATCTCTGAAATAAAAAGGAAATTATCATCAAAAATACTCTTTCTATAACAAGAAAGTCGCAGCCTAAGATCAGGGCTCCACTGCCCTCGAGATTACAGCCTGCTCCACTAGCATATTGCTCTAATTAGCAGCACTGAGAAAGATACGAGAGCGGCCTCCAAAAAAAAAAAAACGTAACAAAACCAAAACCCAGAGAATACATTGTAGAGATTAGAGCCTATTCAGCGGGGACATATCATATTCATACAATATTAATACATAAACATAACATAGCGGAGTGTCACACATGGTGCCTCCTCGCCGGCTTAATCACTTTCAGTAAAAATAAAAATAAAAACAATACAAAAGCTGAATGCGAGACTCGCATTTATCTTGGGCTCGGAAGCGCGCTTGGGTAGTATGCGTCCGGAAACCATGGGCCGCGGAACAGAGCTCTCTGTGGCGGGAACTCTCTGGATCTGGATCAGTGTGTTCTGGCTGATCATCGGTGGAGCTGTGGCCGACGACGACGGAGTGCTGCGCTGCTTCCAGTGCACCGAGTCGGACATCTCGTGCGGCTCGCCGCGGAATCCCCTCGGCCATGTGCTCGAGTGCCCCAACTCGACGATGTGCTCCTCCACCGAGCGCGTGCTGGTGCTGAATGGCCGCGAGTGGACCAAGACCCTAAGGGGCTGTGCCAACCAGCTGCAGCGCACCGTCAGCCTGGTCAACCGGAAGTGGGAGTTCGGCTACGAGGTGAAGGGGGATCAGTATGAGGAGGGCTGCGTGCGGAAGGACAAGGTCAACTACTGCCACTGCCGGGGATCGCTGTGCAACGCGTCGGGCCTCGCATCGCTCGACTTCCGGCTGCTGATCTTCGCGAGCGCGGTGCTCCTCCTGATGTCCGACACTTTTTGGGGTGTGTTCCCCAGCTATAGCTAAAGCAGCACTTCCTGCAGTCTCACATAGTCTGAAAAATGTAGTAGCTTTAAGCAGATTATATGGCTTACGTGCGACACTTTCCAAAGGTGAAGCCAGAGGAGCCTTGTCAATAAAGTCAGCGATGCCAAACACCACACAAATCCGTTCTGACATTGGTTGTGGATCATAAATGCACACTTGACCGGCCGGGGGATTATCATCTGACCGATCCTACCTCGGATTTCGTGAGATGTGATATGTGACGCATCGAAGAAAGTGCCTCAAGGTCAAATACAGATGCCCGAATTACTCTGCCCTTTTGGGGGACTAATAAAATAACACCAGCAGCACTCCTGCGGCGCAAAGATCTGATATCGTATTTGGTTTATCATGCAAATCAAGTGCCTCACAAATTCTACCTGTAATTGATTAAAAAGTCATCATATTTAAATATTTATTAAGTATTTGCGACTTTTATGAATGCCCCCATCTAGATAGCGCCGAAATGCAAAAGCCAAAATCGAGAGCTAAACCCGGTAAGTAACAATAACAGCACGCGCCGTGATTCACACTGCGATCTGCTCTCACCGGCACCGCCGGCATCTTGGGTTTCCAGATCTCTGGGTTCAGCGTACGACCTTTGGAGTGCAGTGACTGTGACGCAGTATCGATACTTGGCACTCGGCATCGGCATCGGTGTTTCCACCACCACTAACCGATGCTCGGATGCTGGGATGCTGGGATGTTCGGCTCTGGCGTTTTAATCACAGTTTATGTGGATGACTGTTATTAATCGGCATAAGCCGTGCTTATGTGACAATGCACTGAACAAAAATACTATAAAAATTAAGAAAGCTCAAACTATTTTTCCTGGATTCTTGGGCATAATTTTCTGTGATTTTCTATCTATAATCGATCTTTTAATACATGATCTTTCGATATATTTCGAATTAATTTCTTAAATTTAAAATTGGTCATTTGATTACACCAATTCGTTATTTAACTTTGAATTAAGCTATGTTATTTTCAACTTTGTTTAATATAAAGATATATATATACATTAAACGAATAAGGTCCTAGCAGCTATAGCTCAAACCCCTTTGATAGTATTTAGTTTTCACTAAAGGCTAGCACTATATAAAAAATAAACAAGTCAATTTAAAAAATCGGATTTTAAGGAACAATTTATTATTTTTCACCTAAATATTTATTAAAATCATCATGGCTAGTCAACAATGTTTAACCATTAATAAAATATTTATAATTATAATTAATTCCTCGTAAACTGATTTACCAACGAAAAAACCATGAAATAAACGCGTATAATCCATAAAATATTATACAAAATACACTAAAATGTAGCCCCCTTTTGCAGTGTTTTTTCAACTATGAACTTGACAGTGTCTTCCGAGGCGAAACCGTTAAGGACACATTCCAAGACGATCCCCAAGCTGTCAGGCGGTGTCAACGTTTGCCACAAACAATTAAATTCGTTTTTGTCAACATTTCTCTTGTGCCGGTTCCCTCCGATTCCGGTTATATATATGCACGTATGCTGCGAGTACCCAAAACCCAACCTCATCCTCATCTCCATCTCCATCTCCATTTCGATTCCGATCTGCGATCTGCGATCTCCGATGCTCCAACTTCTGGCTGTCTGGATATTAATGCATTTTTCGTTGCGGCAGGCGTGCGCATTGTCTGAATCGTTTCTTATTTTATTTATATTGTTTGCTCAGTTTTTTGCTGTATTTCCGCTGGTGGGGCTTAATTTATGATTTCATTACGGCACTTTTATGGCGCTTCCGAGTGCCTCCAGGTAGTTGGGATATGTATCTGCGATGTTGTCATCGCTTGCCACAGCTAGTTAACTCCGAGCTCCAGCTGTGAAGTTAACGGTCGTCGTTTAGGGATCAGGGAAGTTGGTAATAAATGTTTATAGGGAGATTTTTATGGAATTTTTTGGGAACTGGGAAAAAACTTGTAGAATATGTATAACTATTTCTTAAGGAATATCTTTCATCATACTTAGTTTTTTTTCATACTTCTTTTTCCCTATATTCTTGATCCAGCTTGCCAAGTAAACATTACCTATTTATTTTGTTTAAAAATATTTAAGTGACGTCTGCACTGATCTGAACTTCACCTTCGATTATCAACGAAATAAAATTGCTGCCGAAAATGATTCGCTCTTGTTGTTCAGCAGAATTTCGATGAGACTACGCTAATTAAGCTTGGGAATTTCTTCTATAAAACTGGAGTAAACAATGCTCAGACGAGTCATCGAAAGTCCTTATATATGTGGGTTAACTTTGGTAAACAACCCCAGAGACTATATATAGAGTCATTCTTTAGGATCGACAAAATGGACAATGAACTCAATAATGAGACATTTACCAAATACTAAAAAATAATACAAATTGTTTAATTAATTTTATATGTAATTACGTTTATTTGGTGACATTGATACGCATTATAAATAATTGTCTCCGAGAGCGATTAAGAGAGGGAGAGTGAGGTGAGAATCCGACTCATCATCTTCTGTCTGAAAACCCAAAGGGAGCAGCTCGGAGAATCGCTCTTTCAAGAATCCTCGTGGTTGATGAACCGAACTGAAGCGACGAATCTTCTCTCGGAGAATTTAGGCGCGTCGATGCGTCGAGAGCAGCGGCGCCCCGACTGCGGCTGCGAACCTGGCATATTTCTATATAAATCCGGTGTACTTGAACGGCAACCAAACATTCCTGTTGCAGTCGCCCTCAGAGCAGGATTACCCAGCAGTCCAACAAGCCCGAGGATATTTCCCCAGAAAGGATAACCGAAACTTCCCTCAGAGCCATTATGTTCACCAAGTCAATGCTGTGCTTCTCCCTGGCCGCGGTGAGTAGCTAACAAGGATGTGTGGTTGATCCTGATCAGTGCCGAAAAGTGTGTTGCCAAGTGTTGTGTTAGGCTAAGAAATTAATTAAATTATTATCATTATCCAATTAATTTCATTACTTGATGCAAAGCAAGTTTAAGCTCGGCTGCACCTTTAAATAATTAACAGCATTCGCAGATGAATTTCGAGATCAACGGGCTTGCACAGGGAAAAATAATGATTGATTAATAAGGAAATATATTAACTTAGGCTTTTTTAAGACCAAGTTTAAATACAAGGAATATGTCCGGTTTTTAAAGATTAAAGTGATCTCTCTGATTTTTTTTAAAAATATATTTAATACAATGAAAGTTCAAGCAGATCTTTTTAAGATTTAACAAATTGTTCAAGTGCAGCTTTTAAGTAACATTTTTGGCGGTCATTTCCTGCCACTGCTGAATGCCTTATGCAAATCAGTTAATATATTTTTTTTATACAATCCCCAACAGGCCCTCATTGCTGTCTGCCACTCCAGTCCGCTTCCGGACGAGATTGGCAAGTATAATCCTAACAACGACGGCAGATATCGCGCCAGCGACGATGGACGGTACCATGCGAGTTCACAGAACGAAGGTATTTTCGTGAGATCCAACCTCAAAAATATCGTGCCTACTGCCACGCCCACTGACTGCATGCCGCTGCTGAAGCTAAAGCTGCCGCCCACTAAATCGAAACCGAAAAGCAAGATCGACTTGCCCAGATACTAACACTATCTCAGCCTACTAAATACTACATATAACTATATTCTATATACCACCCATGTATATTTGGCGGTCATGTGTATACTCGATGATTTCGATAACACACTCACTTATACGAATAATCTGTTAAGTTCAAGCTCAAGGCTGACGGCTCGAAATTAGCGAAATTGTAAACAAAAATCTCGGAGAGAGAGTGGAGAGGCTTTGAGCTGAGCTTTTGAGACTAACCCAAAGAACACTTACTCTTTTAGCACTTTAATATTAAACATTTAATCTCTTATAGGCCGGAGTGGTTCGCAAGAAAGTTTAGGTAAAATATAAATAGCAACTCATCACTCACCCGATCACAGAACAAACTCATTTCACACAAAAAGCAGATGAAAGATTGTAATTTTGGTTATTTGGCTTTAAATTCAAACCCTTTCACACTTTGTACATAAAGTAAACGAGAAACTAATTAATTCTGTAAATATCTGTATAAGGATATGTATAACTTGAATAGTTTCGCACTGAAAACTCACCTCTCACTCACCAAACAGAGGAGTTCCTATGGATAACCCACTAACCAGAGATTTATTTCGTTAACCCGAAGGTCGCTACCATCACATGGTGCAGCCCTATAACCATGTGAGCGATCATCGAGAGCTCGGAGTGTACCATCACATTCCGTATCCCTACGATGGCGGCTACGGTCCCTATGCAGGCCTGAATCTACCCTACATCCACGATGACAGGCCCTACAAGTGAGTAATATTAGTTATCCCCCTAAGGGTATAGTTTTCTTACTGTGATTCCAACTTCCCAACAGCCACGACCTGTACACAGTAAGTAACGCCGAGTTTAATGTACCAGAAATCCGCTTGGAGTACGGCTTCCCCGATCATGAACCCCGCACACAGCACTAAGATTCCAAGATTCCCCAAGATCGACACAAAAAAAACCCGAATCCCGAACCCCTGCTTTCATAACAAATCCAAGCAAAAATGTGAATGTTTTTCGGCTCAGCAAATAAATCCTCCATTCGCGCCACATGACACCACTTCCCACACTTCCGGTATCCTGCCTGCATGACCCCAAAATCCCCTATCCATGCCACACACTCGCATGCAACCCACAAAAATCCACACACACTCACACACGCCAGATCAGAACTCAAGAAACCGAAACTGAATATCACAGACGACGACCACCAAGAAACCCACAACTACCACCAAGAGGACGACGACCACCACCACCACGACAACGACCACGCCACGGAATATCCTGTTCAACTACGACGATGAGGGCGGCCACAGGATTCTGCATCAGGAAGAGGTCCGCGCCAAGGACAAATACGATCATGCGTAAGTGTTAAAGGAAAGAAAAATAACCTCCGGTTAAATTAATTCTAAGAAATATAATTCCCAAGTCGTTATTCCGCTAAGCAAAGTCATTTGTTCACTAAAAGTTGTTTCTTCACACCTTTAAAAGATAAAGAAGATAGATCCCTCTTTCTTAATCTGCAGTAAAAAAAATATTCAAAAATATATTATTCCCAAGTGCTTACTCCGTGAATCAATGTCAGCCAAAATTAGAAAAACCTGTTCCTTTTTAAACATTAAAACACAAAAGCTAAACCATTCCCTCTCCGCTTTCCTCACAGTTACCTGACCGAGAACGGCATCTATGGCGAGGAACAGGCCAAGCTCCACCACACCGGCGGCACCCATGCCAAGGGCTACTACGAGTACACCGGTGACGATGGCAAGCTGTACCGCGTGAACTACGCCTCCAACGACGGCGGCTTCATGCCCCAGGGCGATCACATCCATCCCATACCCGAGGCCATTGCCCGCGCCCTCAAGTACGTCGAGGAGCAGCACAAGGCCAACGGAGGCGCCCAGTTCGACCATCGTGGCTTCCGCATCAACCACATGACCAAGGACCTCAAGGCGCAGATCAAGGCGATATCGAAGGACCATATGGCCAAGGAGCTGAGCGAGCAGCTGCGCATGCTCGAGCACGAGGTGGAGCTGGCCGAGGAGGAGGAGCGCGAGGAGCTGGCCGAGCAGGAGCGCCAGCGCAAGGCCAAGTCGCACTAGAGATCCTCGGACTCGCCTCATCCACAGCCATAAATGTTCCCGCTACCAAACTCCCCCGACTAGTCCTAGTCCATCCAGAACCCAGCACCCAACTCCATTCCCCATGCATTGGCCGGAAGATCACTGATCACGATCACTGATCCCCGGACAAACACTATAACAAGCCATCGCAAAATCACAAAAAAAGGAAAAGGAAAGGAAAAGGAAGAAGGCGACGAATGCCAATATCGAATTGCAGCCGGAGAACATCCGTATATATAGTCCGCTCCCATGTTATTTCGTATTTATTTATCTGTCGAACTTGTCGATCTTGACGATGTTGCTATGCATAAGATAATTAATTTTTGTTATATGGTATATCGAAAATAAAACCTACTAAATACTTGTTATAAATAACCAAGAATTTTGTTTGAAAGAAGGTGATCCCAAGATCATCTTGGGCCCTTGACTCCAGCCAACATTTCAGAGTCGCATTACTCGGCGCTGTTGATACCGAAAGTGTCTGACATTTTGCCAAATTATATTCAAGATTTCCAATATACAATATACGGGCGGCGTTAAAAAATTAATGGGTTTGTTGAACCGTCTCGGTCGAGACCAAAACAAGTCCCAATCTAAGTACGAGTTTTGTAAATACATTTCGTATATATACTTCTGATTAGCAAAGTGACCTAGTTTTTTGGGTTTTGTTTATATAATTATTTAATTTACGACTTTTATTAGAGAACTATACGCTTTTAGTTTCTTAGAAATTATGATGAATCTGATAAGAAGGGACATATTGGTTCCTGGAACGTTAAAGGGAAAGCTTCAATACATAAAGTGCGAATTAATCATGTATAACTCAAAAGCAAGTTTTTGAAGATATATTTAAAGATTAAAAGTTCACCCGATCTTGGTTCTTAGAGATAAGACTTGACCTAAGTCATCATTCGCAGCACACTTTTGAGCTTGGTATTAAAGCCAGAGAGCTTTTTAAGCTATAACTAGATTTCGGAGCTTAATAGATAATAAGTAAAACATCTTTATCTTTTTTGTGATATTTATTTTAAACTGAGAAACAAATTTATACTAAAGTCTTGCATATTTCTTAAGCTAAAGCTAGTAGGACGGAATTAAACCTGAAATCAAGCTGTAAAAGCTGGTCGCCTGGATCTTTCCGAAAGCCAAAGTGTCGTTGTGCCCGGAGAGAATACTGTTTAGGATATTCCTGTTGTCATTTCGAATTTTAATGATCTGACGCAAATCGTTCCTCAAAGCTGGAATGCAAAAAAATAATAATTCCTTTTCTCGATAAAATAAGATTTTAATTTAAAATGAATTCCCTTAATATTAAATTTAGATAGAACTTACAGACGATTAGCGGACGTAAAGCGTTGGGATCATCCTGTTCTTTTCCATTCACAGGGCTAAAGTTATAAATATCCTCCGACAGAGGGTTCTCCTTTCCGAGGAGTTCGTCATCTTGTATATCATCATTGATCTCCTCCATCTTCCGGGCTATACGATCGGCAGTTGGCAATGGGATTGCGACTGGGACTGGGCTCGGATCGGATAAGCCACCGTAGAACTGGTTCCGGTAGTACAGATTCCGGTTAGGATGGAAGTTTCGTCCATTTCCCTCACAGGCAATGGCTACCAGGACGAGCACAAAGAGGCAGGATAACTGAAAGGACACATCATCTAAATATATAAGAACACATCCCCTCCCAAACAATGATGTCTCCGACGGAACTGCTAAATTTTCAATTCTGAACGATGTTAGATTTTATTACTTGATTGAATTTACTACTTAACATTTCCTATCCCAATTTAATTCCTGAAATTATTAATAGCTTAAAAATACAAATTCCTAAATATTTTTGTAAAACTTCAACTTTCGTGCGTCGGGATCCATAGACCGGCCGCCTGCCCATCGGTCCACGGTTCACAATTGGGCAGCGTTCCCTTTTCTGATTTATTTTATTTTAGTTCAACAAGATTTTAAATTGTCTTTTATTTTACAATTAAAGCGATTGAAGTAATAATTATTGCGAACACACACAATGCAGTGCTAGAGAAATAAAGAAAGAAGTTTGGCTCAGTTTGTAACAACTTTTAGCAACCTTCAGCTTCAGCAGGGGTTTGGTTCTTCCAGGATCTGCACTTGGGCAATGGAGAAATTTTAGACGTACTCTACCCAACCCAAGATTATTCTCTACAAGATCCAGCAGGGTCTAAAGCATGTTATTAAATACAGAGCGTTTAACAGGCCACAGTCAACAAAACAAAGAACAAAAGACTGCCATCAATTCACAGAAACACTCAAGTAAAACCACCTATTAATTTTTGTGATATTTATTTTATATTTAGAAACAAATTTATATTAAAGTATTTGATTTTAGTTTTAGCTAAAGTTAATAGGACGGAATTAAACCTGAAATCAAGCTGTAAAAGCTGGTCGCCTGGGTCTTTTTCCAGGCCAGAGATTCCTCATGCAGAGAGAGAATACTTTTCAAGATCTCCTTGCTTTCGTTTTCAGTTCTCACCAGCTGACGCACATTGGTCCTCAAGGCTGCAAGGGAAACATTTTGAAATATTTAATTATAAATATATTGGTTCTATTAAATTTGTACTTACATATAATCAATGGTCGCAAAACGTTGGGATCATATTGTGCCCTGTCACTCCCGGAGATGGTGGAAATAGCCTCCGACAGGACCTTCTCGTCTCCGAGGATTCCGTCCTCCGTATCGTCAATCTCATCAAGGTTGTCTTCATTAATCTCTTTCACCTTGTCATCATTAATCTTTTCCACCTTCCGGGTTATACGATCAGCAGTGGGGTTTCGGACTGGGACTGGGTTGGGATCGGATAAGCCGCCGTAGAACTGGTTACGGTAGTACAGGTCCCGGTAGTTGGGGTTCCTCAGGAAGTTTCGTCCATTTCCCTCACAGGCAATGACTGCCAGGGCGAGCACAAAAAGGCACGATAACTGAAAGGACACAACATCTCAGGATATAAGATCACATCCCTTTCCAGGGTGAGGACTCTAATTTACCAGCTTGAAACACATTTTGGCCTCTGGCGACTATTCACAATGATCTGTCCGACGGAACTGTAAAAGATTCTATGGCCAACATGTCGTTTTATACAGAACTCAGAGTCCTCGCCAACATATAGGCGTCATGGTATTCGATACATCCGGTCAATGTCCATTGGAAAATTTAGGGCTAGTCAGTTAAGAATTTAACTTGATTCGATCGTTAAAAGTTTACGCGTGTTAAACATAAGAAGACAGACATGCTATATTTGATTACAAAAAAGTGTTGTATTAATTTGAAAGTGAAATTAGAGAAGCAATCAAATAAATTAGTAAGTTCATCCCTTTGTTTAAGTTTATCCTATAGCATATATGGTTCACGAGGAATATATCAGACAATGGAAACATCATAAAATTGGTTTCTATTTTCAGTAACGCGGTTACTAATAATTAAGATAATAAAGAATAAATGAAAATGGCCTATCTCTGTAGTGTAAATTAATGCTTTATATAAGGGAAGTAAAAAATAATTATAGTTCCCTAAGTAGAAGAAAATGATTTATGATGAAAATCAGTGCCGAATGCACTTTTGAAAATTGAGGGATGTGACCCAGTCATTAATAATTATATTTAAGCCCCTATTCATCCAATAATATAAAGATTAGTTACAATAATATTTATTTTATTTCCAGCATCAAATGGGTATTGTTAAAGATTCTTTTTGAAGTTAACGGGACTTAGAAAAAGTTGAAATCAAAGAGTAAAAGCTTCCCGCCTGATTCTGTGCCCAAGCCAGAGTGTCCTTTAGCACGTATAGAATGTTCTTATTGGTCACCTGGCTTTCGTTGAGAGATCTCATCACCTGACGCAGCTGGCTTCTCATGGCTGCAAAAAATAATACGGCTTTATATTTCCCAACAACACAAGATCCAAGCCAGCTTAATATACTCACAATATAATAAAGGGCGTAAGTCATTGGGATCCCTTTTGATTTTCTCACTCCCGGGGATGAAGGTGTAAATATCCTCCGACAGAAGCTTCTCCTGTCCGAGGCTATCGTCCTGATTATTGTCATTCTTGTCCTCGTAGTAATCCTGGATCTCTTCCACACTCCGAGCTAAGCCATCGTCAGTTGGGACTCGGATTGGGGCCGGGTTGGGATTAGATAAGCCTCCGTAGAACTGGTTCCGGTAATACAAGTCCCGGTAGTTGGGGTTCCTTAGATAATTTCGAGCATTTCCCTCACAGGCCAGAGCTGCCAGGGTAAGCACAAAGAAGTACGAGAACTGAAAGGACACAGAATACCAAAGTATTAGGTTACATCCTTCCCAGAGGACCCACTTCTGCTTACCAGCCTAAAAGACATTTTGAGTTTTGGCGACTTTATGTAATGATTGGTTAGAGGGAACTGTGCAGCATCTCTGGCTCAGGTCGTTTTATATTCATCTCAAAATCCTCATTCGCCTATTTTGCATAGGGGTTCATTGTAGTCGGTCAACGCTCTTCCCAAAATATCACTGTCTATAATTTATTATTATATTATAACTATTGGGGTTAAGTGATTAAGCGTGTCTAAGATTAAATTTCCAGTTTAGTTCATGGAAAAGTTTGGTTTGCTTTAAAAGAGAAACTCCCGATGCCTCTAAATAAATTATTAAATTTGGACTTTACCAAGGTCTTTGCCCCACAAAGTTATTAAGTGTACAAGAAAGGATGTCACTTGGAAATGAGATTCAAGTACAGAATCCCTTATATTATTCTCAGAAAACTAGTAACAGGAATTGTTCGCAGGACAATTTTTACATCTACATCCCCGAGAGAGGGAAAATAAAACCTCTACTGATCTCAACTTGTATCGTTAGGATACTCGTATAAATAAATGAAAATGAAATTATCTCTACATATAATAAGCGCTAGAAAACATACTATATAAAAAGATTTAAAAGCGACAAAAAGTTACTATAAAAATGTCAAATGTCAGTTACTATACAAAATGTTGAGCCTTTAAAAACTATAAAGTTATAAGTTTTATTACAAACAAGGGTACAAGTTAGTTACAAGTTATAAGTTACAAGTTAAAAGTTAGTGCCAACCGAGAAAGTATGTAAAAGGCAGATGGAGGCATCTCCGACCCCATAAAGTATATATATTCTTGATCAGCATCCGTCTGTCCGTTTGTCTGTCCGTGTGAAAAAACAGATCTCAGAGACTATTCTTATAGAGCCAGATAGAGCTAGAGCTACCAAATTTGGTGACAACATCTGGAATCTGTTGCACGCAGTTCAAGTTTGTTTTACAATTTGGCCACGCCCACTTCCGCCCCCGAAAATCATAAAACATTGTATATAAGCTATAGTCGTGAAATCCGGCTTAAAGTAAATAGATATAATAAATAAGTAGGCATTCGTGGACGTGTTCTGGAAATTTGAGTAAAATGGATGGTAAGCATTAAAAGTTTCTGTGTATGCTTATTCTTCTTCTCTCTCTCAAAAGCTTTGTGCTCAGACACTCGAAAAGGGTTCCGTAGCATTGAGTCAAAACAAGAGGTCAATAGTCACCCTCTCGCTCAATCGCACTGCTCAGGAATACTTTCTGAGTGTCTGAGCACAAAGCTTTTGAGAGAGAGTGCCAGTGCGTTAGCAACATTTGTCTTATTTGGATGTTGCTCAACATTTTTCTAGAAACTTTTGTCTTTATTTCTCAACATTTTCTTTTTTCCTTATTCATGTCTAATTAATTTAACCTAATATGCCTTGGGTACCGGGTATCTCACAGTCGGTCACACTCAACTGTAGCTTTCCCACTTGTTTCTATTGTAAGCTTGAGGATAGAACAATTAGACTTTGTGTCTTAATCCAACTGCTTACCCGTCTTAAACTCTTTGGCTGAGATATTTTCCTGGGACTAATAATAATAAATAAAAACAGCAAGGGTATAATATAGTTTTGTTATTGCGTATTTATTTATTCTTCAAAGTAATGTAGTTGGATGCATTTAATAAGCAAACTAAATTTTTTTTATAAGGTATTAAATATATAAAATAATTTGTTCACCATTTGCAGCACACTTTTGTGCTTGGTATCAAATCCAGCGAGCTTTTAAGGCGTTAACTAGACGCTGGAGCTTAATAGGCAATAATCAATAAAATGAAGAGAAAATGGCTGCCTTCATCTTACCGAAACACTCAAGTAAAACATTTGATTTATTTTTGTGGTATTTATTTAAATTACATTAAGAAGGCTGAACACACGTGTCTCACACAACTAACTAGAACTATGTAGAAAGCAGTATTGACATTATCTTAATGTTTGGTATAGACCACGTTAGCTGGAGCCGGCTGGCTGGCATAGAAAGCGGAATTTACACCGTCATCTGAAAGAGGAATTTTATGAATTAGAATAAAATATAAAATATATGGATATAGAAAATTCACAATTATTTACAATAAATGGTAAAGCAAAGCCATTGTCAGAAATTTAGATGGAAATCGAAAGAAAATATTATTATTTGCTGATTAACAAAGATCAATTAGATATGAGGTTGTATTAATATTTTTAATAAATAAATTATATGTTCCTTTATATTGACAAAGTGTCTCTCATTTCATGTAAATATTCTGATCTTTGCAGGTATACTCACAGGTGATCACTGGCCGGAAACCATTGGCATCGGCCAGGTACTTGACTCCCACGCGAAGACCCTCGGGCGTGATGAAGGAGTAGGCACCCTCCACTTGCTCCTCCTGCTCCTGGTTGCCAATGTTGACGGGCACGCCCTTCTCCTCGCCATGGATACCATTCTCCGTCTCGTAGCTGTAGGAGTAGGTACCGGGGCCGTAGTTCACATCGTTTTTCTGCTCCACAATCCGGGCCTGGGCGGCGGCAATGTAGGGATTGTACTTCCTGTAGAAGCCATCGTAGTAGCGCCGCAGGTTGTACAGATCCCGGTTCCGGTAGTACAGGTCCCGATAGTAGGGGTTCCGTAGATAGGGATTGGACTGTCCCTCACAGGCAATGGCCGCCAGGGCGAGCACGAAGAGGCACGAGAACTGAAATCTCAGGGGATTAGATCACACATCACTTTCCAGAGAGTTGACTCTAGTTTACCAGCTTCAAAGACATTTTTTTTCGGATTTTTTTTGGCGACTTTCAGCAACGATCTGTCCGACGGAACTGTAACAGCTTCTGCTGTCCACAGATCGTTTTATAACCAACTCGGAATCCTAACCAGACCATTTTGCATAAGCATCAGATTTCGGTCCATAAAATTCATTGTATTCGACAGTTTCGGGGCGGAGAGTTCGACAGTTTCCGTTTAGAATTTAGATTGCCTTTATTATAATTCGCGTGTCTTTGTTTGTATAATTAAAATTAAGAGCATCTTTGAGCCGACAAAACGATTGGCGAAACAGGCAAAAAATATAAAGAAAACATTGCCAAAGCACAGCTGGGGGGCGTTAAGTGTTTATTCGTGTTTAACTATATGAAGATGGAAATGCTAATTTCGATCATGGAAATATTTTGTATTCAGTAGTGAAATTCGAGAAGCCAATGAATAAATTAGATGAGATTTCCAGCCGCTTAGGCTTACATCATGCCTACTAAATTATAGTTTACAGATTAATTAACTTTCTATCGGTATATGTTAGATTTATTATGTCAGAGAGGCCTACACGAGAGACCTATTAATTTAAGTGTTGAGAAAAATATTTGTGATGAGAAATTACGTGGTAAATAAAATGATTTATTTAATTATAATTATATAAAATATATTCAAGTTGTATCTGTTAGATCTTTCCTACATGGAAAATACAAATATTCTTCATAGATTCTTATATGATTTATTAACTCTATAAATAATAATTATAAATAAAATATTCAAGTTATTTCTGTTCGATATTTTTAGCTTGGCAAATAAAAAGGTTCTTCACAGATTTTAAAACGATTTATTTAGCTCTATAAATAATAAGTATTTAAAATATATTCAAGTTATTTATGTTACATCTTTTCTATATATTCACTTACTCAATTGCCCAGGCAAATTTCAATTTATTTTCCTAACGAATTTTCCATATTTTCCTACCTCTCAGCTCCATTGCGTCGAATATAATTTATTGTTTCCATCGGAGATTGAGGTGAGTACGGCATGAATGGGCTACGGAGACGCGGCCACATGAATAAATATGAATGAAGTTGGAGTTGGGAGATGAAGATGAAGCAGATGCGATCCGTCGGATCGGGGGGAAGTCATCTCGATTGCATCGACGGCCTTCACATTTCGCGTGCGATTTGACAGCCGTCAACGGGTGCAACAATGGCTGTGTAATTGTGTGTCTACACTAGTCAGCAAAAGTCACGTGCCGTCGCCGAGCAGTAAATGTTAGTTTTATTAATTGGAACCTCTTACGAGCCCCCCCTTAAAACCAAGAATTGTATTTATTTAACGACCCGAATTAGCATTTGAATTCGTATCAAAGCTGAGAATCAAACAAATTGCGATCAGTAAGCAATCAGACTCAAAGGCCTAAGCAAAGGCGATTAGAATTTAAGTTTGATCTCTCCAACTGGAACTATAAATGTCCAAACACTGGCCATTCGTATTTTTTATGGTTCCAAGATTCTGAACTTGCGGCTCTCCACGGAATGCGTTAAATAAGATCTGCCCCATCGCACAAAAGATCTTTATTAGCTCATTTGCATAATTTGAGCCGCTGAATATTTGTCGTCTAATTAATTGGCTCGAATTTATTTGGACTTGGCTATTTAAATATTCATTGAGGCTTTGTGTCAGCGCCAAAAACAGAACAGACTTAAAATGTAAGCGAGAATTAGAAATTGGATGCATTTAGATGGGGAAAGATTTGTATAATAATAAATAGCTAAACTTATTAATACAATGAATCGATAACGGCATTAAATAAATAATATATAAGCTTCTCACACTCTAAAGGCGAAGGGCAATTAGTGGTTAGTTAATTACTCAACACGTGAGTGACAAAACAATTACGACATAAATTATTCAAGCCGTCGGCCACCCCTTGCTGTTGGCCATATTCGTCCTTTGGCGGCTATAAAACCGACGGCCTTTAAATGCCAGAAACCAGTTTATAGTTGAGATAAAATGTCGAAGGTTGGGAAGATGGCACGACAACGAAGCTACGAGGACTTCACGTTCATGGCCAGCACCATGTTCAAGACTCTGGGCTATGACCTGATGGACACACCCAGACCCATGTGGCAGAAGTTACTCCTTCGCAGCTACTTTCTCCTCTGCATAGTCAGCAACTGCTACGAGGCCTGCTTTGTGACCTACCGCATCCTGGAGTGGGAGTCCGTGGCCGGAAGTCCCTCCAAAATCATGCGACAGGCCCTGCACTTCTTCTACATGCTGAGTGCCCAGGTGAAGTTTGTCACCTTCATGATATATCGAAGGGAACTGAGAGAGCTAAACCAGCAACTGAAGGACCTGTATCCTGCCGAAGAGAGCCAGCGAAGGGCGTACAATGTGGACAGATTCTACCTCTCGCGAACCACCCGATATGTTCTGTATTTCTACTACTTTGTGATGGTCTTCATGGCTCTGGGACCGCTCCTTCAGTCGTGCCTTATGTTCGTTATAAGGTATGGTAAGGCAGACTTCCTGTATCTTCGCATATTTCCCACGCAACTCAGCTTTGATACGGAAGCCCCGCTGGGCTATGTGTTGGGCTATGTCCTGGACTTCACCTACAGCCAGTTCATAGTAAATGTCAGCTTGGGCACCGACCTCTGGATGATGTGTGTCTCCAGTCAGATCTCCATGCATTTTGTCCATTTGGCCAACCTATTGTCCGCTTATAGACCAAGTAGGGAGAGGGAGAAACAGGACTGCCAGTTCTTGGCGAGTTTGGTGAGGAGACATCAAGTGGTTCTCAGGTGAGTTTTTACTTTTAAAATATTAAACAATTTTTGCTCTTACAATAGAATTAATATGACGTTTACAGAACGCTTTTGAAACCTTACTGACCGCTTTATTATATTTTTTCTTTGACAGCCTACACAAGGACTTGAATCGAGTTTTTGGCCTCCTATTGGCCTCCAATCTTTTCACCACCGCCAGCCTGCTCTGCTGCATGGCTTTTTACACTGTCGTTGAGGGCTTGAACATGGAGGGCATCTCCTATATGATGCTCTTTGCCAGCGTGGCTGCCCAGTTCTATATGGTCAGCTCCTATGGACAAATGCTAATTGATTTGGTAAATAAATTAAATAATTGTTCATCTAACTTAATTAATACATAAATATTTATTAGAGCACAAATGTAGCTGTGGCTGCCTACGAACATAATTGGTATGAAGGAGTCCTGCGATACAAAAAGGATCTGGTTTTTGTGATGGCTCGAGCCCAACGCCCTGCGGAAATATCCGCCAAGGCTGTCATTATAATTTCCTTTGATACCTTCAGAACGGTGAGTAAGACATTTTTTTGTAGTAATTTATTATTAATAATATTTAATATATTTTAGCTAATGAGCATTACATACCGTTTCTTTGCGGTTATACGTCAGACTGTGGGGAAGTAGGGAATTCCTGGGAGATCCCAAAACACTTCTCATACGTTGTAGTAATATAATCTTTAATAACATATTATAATTACTAAGATTACTGATTTACTATATTTCTTTTCAGTCTTTTTAGTACTTAGATTATAAACTGCATAAAACAAATAATTTAAAACCTCCTAAATAAAAACAATAAAAGCGACACCTATTACCTATATCCCTGCCTTGCGTTTGATGTCATTTAACTATGTGAAAATGGATATATGCTGCTGCGTGTCGATCAAAAGCTACTGATTCTATGGTCCTTTTATTTGACTCTGCAGTTGGTCGAAGGTAACGAACTGAGACAAGCCAGGATGAAGGTCTATTGCAATGAGCATGTGCTTTACGGACAACCCACTCCCATAGTCATCAGCCTGAGGCTGTGGCCAGTCCAGACCACGATCACTGTGAGTCTGAGTACTCCCAGCTACCTGTTGGCCCTCTTCGAGGTGGGAAATGGGTCGGAAGAAATGCCGACGAAGTGGAAAAGAACCGCTTCGATTGGCAATGAGCTTGCGGAACTTGGTATTAGAAGGAGGCGGGACAAATGGAAGTATGAAGAGGGATTCTGGACCAATTTAACTGGAGTTTTTTGGACGGCAAGCGATAAGTTTCTCATTTTACTTGGCCAAACGGAATACCTTTCACAGAGACTAGAAGTCAAGGAAGTGGTTCCCATCGAAGTGAATCTCCCAAGGGATTGCATTCCACAAGTAGCACTCCCCCAGTGTTCTCTGCCGGAATACCCTCGAAAGATTATCATATCAAGGGGCTTTCAAGTCCAGGCTCTATTTCTGGAGAAGTGCAACCTTACGATCGGCGGAGTTTTCAATTGGAGTCTCAGCGATGCTGTCGGGTTGAGTGAGTTGTCGCCGTGGATCATGATTTACTAAATCACTTTTTCTCTGTTTATTTTTTTCATTATTTTCACAGCACAGTTTGCATCATATTCCACCGATCAACCTATCCTCAAAGTTCTTAAATACTCCTGGCGATATCCAGCTTCCTACGAACTCCTGAGGGACTTTTACCTCCTGCAAGTCGAGGGCAGAACCGAAGGATCACGTTACGCTGCCCGATGTTACCTCAAAGTCGTAATGGGTCCAGTGGAGGCTGTCATTGTCGGTGGCAGGCACAGGAGATCCGGCTACAGGGAAACCCTTTGGATGAATGGCTCCCTGAGCTACGACTTCTCGAAGGGACCCACGGACATTCAGTTCTCCACATATCATTGGGACTGCAAGTCTGCCGATGATAAACGGAATCCCTTTTGCCGCTACAACATATCGTCGGGTGAGAAATTGTTCTAGAAAGGTGGATACATTATACTTTAGTTATTTTTTAGCGGCTTCCTTTAGTATTCCTGCGAATTCACTCACAAGAGGATGTAGATACCTTTTTCGCTTGCAAGTGTTCAGGGATCACAACCCAAGGATATCATCGCGAAAGTATCAGGATATTACCATCACGGATCGGAGTGTACTTCAAGTAACGATCGAATGTTTAAGGAATTGCAGGAAGGATTTCTACACCCCCAATGCCAAGGTTCATCTGAATGCCATATGCCTGAACTGTGGCAGCCAGAATTTGGTCTATCAATGGTCTGTGGATGGCCAGAAGGTGTTCAACTTCAAGGAGGCAGAGATCCATATCCGAACGGAAGCTAATAGCACCCAGGTCCAGCTGGTGATCGCAACGGAGGATGGCCGCTACGGGAAGGACGTTAAGACTTTGGTTAAGAATCCTGGACCCACTGCAGGAGAGTGTTCTGTGAGCCCCGAGGAAGGTCAGGAGGCCATCACGTCCTTTGTTCCCTGTTGCCGGAAGTTTGTGAGCCAGAATGAGCCCATAGAGTATTGGTTCTACGCCGGCTCAGTGCTCCTCGATGGCTGTCTGGATTGCAGCTGTGAGGTGAAGTTGCCAGTGACTACCTCTGTGAATATCCTGGCTTGCGATGCTCTTTCCGCTTGCCATTCCATTTGGTTAAAGGTCAAGGTGGCTCCTCTGGAGGGAATACCCACTCAGCCCAAGGCCTTGGGGGAATATATGAAGAGATTCCTGGGAGAGGGACTCCTCTCGAGCCACTTGCAAGCCCTAAATGCCTTGGCATCGCGCCTAAGTCTGGCAGACTCGGCAGCAACCCTCTTACACGGCTTTAAGGACATCCAGCCCTACACACGAGGTTCACTCGGACAGTTGGCAAACTTAACCCTGACTTTAGCCCAACGTTTGCCTTCCTCCGATCCCAAAACCCAAGCCTTACTAACTCTGTTAGTTCATAAACTTAATGACAACCTGGGAGAGGTTATCCTCAACGATGATGTTAGAGATCTGATGGAGCAGTCCTTTGTGAATACAACACTGGCCTGCCTGGAGGTCCATCGGTTAATGGAGAAGATCGTTCAAGAAGCCCCTCGACCACTGCCTTCTATCAGGGGATCCTTGGATCAGCAGCTTGTAGATAAGCTCTTTTCTCAAATACCAAAGACGAGGACACTTCAAGGGAACTGGCTGAACTCCACCTGGGAAACGGAGCGCTTGAGTCGATCACTGAGCTACGTTCGAGAACATCAGCACAGTGAGGGAAATCAACTTCCACCACCCAAGGTGGCCCTGCTAGTCCAGTGCCTGGAAGCTGTGCCCAAGGACACAATCACCATAAACACAACCGACGGCTTGTTTACCGTAGACTTCACACCGGATCTTTTCTCGGAGCTACTGGGAGCAAATAGCACCGACATCTGCTTCAAGCTGATCTCCGTTAAACGGCAACTAAATTGGTGGTATCCGGATGAGAAGCGGCCGGCTCCGCGTTTGCTGACAGTCCGAGTTTTCAAAAGGAACAAGGATCACTTCAGCAAGCAGATTAAGCTCCTGAAAAGCGATGTTACCTTCAGGGGGAACATGACCAATCGCACCATGGGCAGGAGAACATTCGGAAACTTAAGGGAGAGCAGATTGGATATTGGAAATATCTCCAATGTGGGCAGGTACCTCAATGTACTGATGAGGGGAAGGCTTGATTCACTGCAGGAGGTACGCCTCTATCGGATCCTGCTCGACGAGCAGACAGTGCTGGCCGTCCGCTTCACCCAGAGCACCCACAAGCTGCAGGTCCTGCTGAAGCTGGAAGTGAAGCCCTTGTGGGCGGAAATATCCAATTCCTATTGCGTCATTCCGGAGGATACCACCAACAAGACGATTCTGTTGCGGAACAACTGCCATCGGCCGAAGCGTGCCTACTTGGCGCTGCGGGTTTGGTCCGAGCTCTCGATCCGGAGCAGTCCGAACACACCGCTGCCCGGCGGTCCGGCGGTCTACACCTTTGCCTTCCAGATCCGCTCCTGCGCCTCGTGGATCTACAGCCTGCCGCTGGACAAGCAGAGGTGGTCCCAGGGCGGCTGCTACCCCTCGATGGAGCTCGGCGTGGCCAAGGGCATGCACTGCACCTGCACCGTCCTGAGCACCTACACGAACTACCTGTACTACACGCCAGCGGTCAAGGTTCCTGCTGGCATCTTCATGGACGTTAGTCCCAATATCTGGATGTGTGTGTTCTACGTGGCCTTGATCGCAGTCATTGTGGCCTGGATCCTGTGGCTATTCATCAAGCGGAATTCTAATCCCAGCAAAACCATCATTGTGCCAATGAGCGACGAAGGAAGCGACGAGGACAGCGACGAGGACGACGCGGAGCTCCATGACCTGGTGGTAAAGGTGCGAACCGGCGGACGCATAAATGCCCAGACCACAGCCTCCATAACCGTGGAGCTAATGACCACAACCCGAGAGAGGCTAAGGATAAATGTCAGACAGGATCCGGAGCACATTTTTGTGCACCGAAATACAACGTTCAATCTGTGGCTGCGCACCAGGGAGGTCCGGTTACCCACCCGGGTGATGGTCTACCACGACAACGCCGGACGCTATCCCAGCTGGTATCTGCGCCGCATCGAGTTGAATGACATCCAGACCCGCGAGACGCAGGTGTTCCTCGTCAAGCAGTGGGTGACGAAGCATGTCCTACAGCCGCAGAGTGGGCCTATCTTCAGGAGGGGCCAGGCTCGGTATCTGGAGACCTGGGGCCGTCGCTTTAAGCTGCACTTCGAGATGCTCTGCGTCAACTGGGCCCTGTGGCAGCCCGTGACCGGAAACTGGCGGGAGACAAATCACTATCCCAACATGTCCCGGGCCAAGCGATTCTGCGTGTTCATCAGCAAGCTGGCCATCGGATTCACGTGCTGCGCCTGCTACTTCGGCAAGACAACCATCGAGTCCCTGCAGCTGGACCGAACCAGGTTCCTGAACCTCAAGGATATGTTGGCCCTCACGCTGATCGTCTGCATGTTGGATGTAGTCTGTCAGATACTTTTCAAGGTGTTGGCCTCCAACGTGAGTTAGTGGTGGTCTTGATATTTTACATAAACATTTTCTTGAATCATGTTTGTCATTTAAAGAGCATTTATTAAATTCCTGGGACTATCAGCTTGGGCTTTTCTTTACTTATATTTTAGGAAACTTAAAGACAATTAAAATACATTACTTATTCCCTGTAACTAATTCCTCACACTCTCCCTAAATAAATAATGATTTCCTGACACCTACACGTAAAGCAATTAAGGCATTAATTATTAACTATATCCACTTCCTGCAAGAAAGCCATAAAACCTGATGGAACTTGAAGATTTCTCACTAGTTTATAGTTGTTAGTAGTAAGTAGTTAAGAAATGGAGAAAGGGCGGAAAAGGAAGAAATCCTGGGCTACGATCTTTTGGATACGGATAGAAGCACATCCCAGTCGCCGTACCCTATCCTGCGAGGATACTTCATCCTGTGCGTTGTCAGCAACTGCTATGCGGCCTTCTATGTAACTCTGCGGTTCCTGCATTGGGATCGCAGTGCCTTCAAGCTGATGCGACATGCCCTACACCTCTTCTACATGTTCAGTGCCGTGTGCTGAGATTGTTGAACGATCAACTGAGGGATCTGTATCCGAGTGATGACACGCGGAGGGAGGATTATGCGTTATTATCTGTCGCCCAGCATGAGATTCGTGCTTTCCATCTACTACTTTGTGATGGTCCTGATGATCGTGCTGCCGCTCCTGCACTCCTGCATCACTCAGTTCGTGGCACTGAGGGACTTTCCCTATCTGCGGATATTTCCCACTCAACTGACCTTCCCATCTGACACTCCATGGGGCTAAGCTTTTGCCTATTTTGTGGACTTTACGCACAGCCATTTTATAGTGAACTTCACCCTGGGCACTGACCTCTGGATGATGAGTGTTTCCAGCCAGATATGCATGCACTTTGGCCATCTGGCCAGGGTCTTATCCTCCTATTCCTTACATAGGGACTTGACAGTCTTCTTCAGCGTAGCTGGCCTCTTCTATTTGTATAGCTCCCATGGCCAAAATCTGATCGATTTGGTAAGCCTGCAGGCGGTGTCAGGAGCTATATACAAGTATATCATATATCGTTTACAGCGCACCAGTATCGCAGGGGCTGCCTATGAGCAAGAATGGTATAAGGGTTCCTTACGTTACAAAAAGCTTCTCATGTTCATAATGGCCAAGGCTCAGAGACCCTCGAAATTATCGGCCTCCAACTTAATTATTATATCCATCGACACCTTCAAGACCGTAAGTTGATTTTCCTGAAAGGAATGAAGGGAAAGCTAACTTTACTTTAATCAGTTGATGACCATTACCCATCGATTTTTTGCGGTTCTAAGGCAAAGTATGGGAAAGAATTAAATGGTTAAATACGAGGAATTTTTATAAATATTAAGACAGTATTAAATGCTTTTCTAAATAGGAATTTATAGGGTGATTATGTCAAATATTTAAATGCTATTTTATTAACACACCTTTAATAAATCTCCTGTTTAAATATATCAGAGCTAATCATAAATAACTTTATAATAAAAATGATTTAATGAACCAAAGTCACTACAATTTCACGGTTTAGTTAGGGCTGGTTTCGATTTTTATTAGCTATTAATAAATATGAAGGTATTACCATATTTTTTCTTCATTAGCTACTTATATACAAACATTAAAGGTAAAGCGTGAAGTTTAGGCACTTGACATATTCAATTACGAGGGGAGTTACTCAAGTTGCCCACTCCCGCATATCAAATTTCTTGGCCGCGATTTGCATTAATTAGCCATGAGCGGTAATCGACGACGCCCACGTGCTTCAGATCGATTCCTCTGCCATTTAAGATGTCTGTCAATTTGCATAAATCACATTAATGCTCACCAACTGAGCCCAAAGACCCGCGGATAGCTTGGATACCCAGACGGATTAGCATCTGGTGTGGCCTTGATCGGCTGATTCATGGACTCGCTGCGCTCCAGTTAACTTCCCTGACCAGTGAACCAGTTCAGGCCGCAGCCAAAGCAGAGCAGAGTTGGTCAGCCAAGTGCATCCTTGACCATGAAACGGAATACCAAGCTGGTAATCCCACTCCAAGATAAAGTACGAGGCAAAAAGCAGTAGCTGGGATCGCGGCAACATGACCAGAACCACTGACATTTAACCGCGGCAACTGGTCCGTCCATCGGTGGCTTCTGCTGTTGGTGGCTTTGTGCAATTATTTATTTATGCCTGCATTGACATTAGCATTACAGTTGGCCGGCTCAAAGTATGCCAGACTGGGCCGGAGTGGGCTCCGGCTTCTTACGCAACAGATAAATCAAGCGATTTGCGATCTGCGACCCAGACGGTGATGCCACGCGAACGATTTGGGGAGTTGTCTTTTGGCTATTAACTTTTGATCTTGAGCTCGAAAGCACTTTTGGCCGCTATTGCCAAGAGATTATTTTGGAAAATCTTTTAAGTAAGTAAGGCTTTAAGTGTGGGAATTTGCATAAATGGTGTCTTAAGAACTCGTAAGTTATGTTTAATGAATTTGCCTTTTATGAAGTCTTAGGGAACTATTTTTGTTGTATATTATTCTTTTAAACAATAAGGAAATAGGCCTGAAGGCTTATAGAAAATATGATGTCTTGTGAAAAAAGGTTACAAAAATAAGAATAAACTTAAGTTCCCTAGAAGTACTGGGTTTTATTATGACTGAATTTAATGATCATAAGCGAAAAAGCTTAAGTTCTTCAAAAAATTAATTGTGGGTGAAGAACGCCTGCTCAGAACGAACACTGTTATTGTGGGGGAAAACTGCAGAGGAGCCATCCGGCTCGAAGGACCCCACCAGTGGTAAGAGGCTTAAAGCCGATCAAAGCCTTTAAGAGGTTTTGGTTTTATAAGAATGTCTATAATTGAATGCCTCTTTAAAACATTTTCATTTAAATTTACAATCGTTTCCCTAACTGATTTTGGATTGAGCCACAATTGAACTTAAATGAAAAATAGGTTCAAGCTCTTATCCAATGCCGTTATACAACCAATATAATTGTCCAGCCGCCGCAAAAGTCTGTACAAAAGTGGGCACCTCCAACTCGAATCCATCATGCCCGCCTGCTCCCTGCTGGGTATCAAATTGCAGACGCTACTCGAAACGTCTCTGAAACAAATTACGCTGTAAGCCGTAAAGAACACGCCGCGACCTTCACAGTGGACAGCGGGCGAGAACAGGTTGGGCAACCAGAATATTAGATGTATACACTACATACCACATACTTACACACTTACCTGTGGATAGCCAACTGACATTTCGCTCAGTAATCGGCGAAGCCATGCGTATCCCCTCAAGGTTCCGCCAAAAGGCCCAAATGGGAAATGCTTGGCTTGGCTTTAGCCGAGAACATAAATCTTAATAGGCGAGCCGCCTAAATTAAGCATAAATAAACACATTAAAAACTAGTACGATAAATATAAAATTATTGCTGTCGAGTGTCTTCATAATTACCCAAGCAGACTTGGAGACTTTACCTTTAACTTGGCTAACTTGGCCAATTGTCTGCACTCGAACTCGTACAGACTCTTTTTTTCGGTTTTCCTCTGGCTTTTCCGATTCTCTCTGATTTTTCTGGTTGCCAAAGACAATAACAATACAATATGGCCACAATCTTTGGGACAATCTTGTCACGAAATTCTGTCGCCGTCTGTGTCGGAGTTGCAGTTAGAGTCGACTGGGAGGATGGGGTTTAAAAAGCCAAAGCCAAAGTCTGGGCCCCATCTGCTGGCCCAAAGCTATTCATTAGACGCGCCTACACTTTGGCAGCGACGACAACAACAACAGCTAGCTGGCGTTTAGCAATTTCTGGCATTTTGACCCCGTGCACGGCTTCAGTTTGAGAAGCCCCCATGGGCTTGGGTTTCTGTACCTCAGCCTCAGCCTCAGCCTCACCTGAGCTCACCTTAGCTTTTTTTGGCTGCCTGACTTTGATTGCGATTGCCGATTAATGGCAGCGAATTTAAAGGCAATGGTTCACTCCCCCTCTACCCCCCAAAATAAATAAAGGCACTGGCTCTGCCCCATTTCGAGTCAGGTGGCACCGCCGCCGGCCCAGATGGGTATCTTCATTATCATTTCCATTTTCACTAAAGGAGGGCGTATTTATCGATAACAAATAATAAATAATAAACTAAAATATGCAAGGAATAATTTAATACACTTTAGGGATAAGCGCTTAATGGAAGATATTGTCAGTTTTACATAAAACAAGCCTGTAAATTAACTCACATTAATTCGAGGACATTTAACATCGAACTGCTTGATTTTGTTTATTATCTTAAGCCGATTAAAACCTAAGTTAAGTGGGCGTATTTATCAATAATAAATAATAAACTAAAATATACAAGGAATAATAAAATACACTTAAAGGGTTAAACATACAGAAAAAATCACACTAAGCTCTACTTACCTTTACAACAAACCATTTTAGTTTGAAGTATTGGATTTTTGCTTGCGTTCATAACATAAAATGTAAATTAGGCTTTCATTCATTCAAATACCGGTGTTTACATATTGTGCACCACATTGGTAATAACAGAAAGATTTTAAATCTTCTAGGTACACTCTTTAACCTTACTAATAACCATTAAATATAAACTTTAATCTCCGTGTAGCTATTTCCGCCGGCTGATGCAATTACTAGACCATATATTTAAATGTCTGTATTCGCTCTGCAAAACAAAACCTGCAACAATTGCATAAATTAAGCGTACTTAGTACGAAGTTAGTTCTTTATTTTCTTTTTTTTTTCCTTAGCCCAGAATCAGCTGAGCCTCTGCTGCTCTTTGCGCTGGCAGAGACTTAGGCGTTGGATCTTTAGTTTAGTTAGTTTTTCTTCTCTCTTTCAGCAGATAGTCACCCCCGCCACCCCCCTGGTTAGTTGGGTGTTCGTTGTCTTTGTCGTTTTTAGTTGTTTTTAGTTTCGTTGTCGTCGTGTCGCAGCTTTTGCATCTTTGGCTATTTTTTGCAACAGTGTGTGCGAGACGCTTTGCCAACTGAAACTGAATTGTTTGCAGCGTCGCCAATGCAATTTTCGTATAAATAGACTCACCTGCCGGCATTGGGCATCATTAAATAAAAAACGCTCGTTCAATTAACAGCTCTTAACAGTGTTGAGGCCCCTCCAGTCGAAAGGATAACTCTGCCTTTGGATTACACATCCCTACAGTGCATCGAACAAGATGAAGAACGTAAGTTGCCAAAGGAATTAAAGTGATTGAAGAAGATTGAAAAGTGCCGAAAAAGGATGGGTATGAATAGGATAAAATGTGCTGAAAATATGTACTAAAAGTGCCTGGATAAGCGAAGGATGTTACTGTTCTGAGACATTCTAAGTTTCTTGCTAAATATATTGGGTAAATTTTAAACAACTTTTTGAAGTCATCGAATTTAGATTAGAAGAAGAAAAGGGAAACCTAAATCGTGAATTTTTCTATCAGGACTTTCTTGCTAATATATATTTTTTTCATAGAAATTTAAATAAAAATGTTTAAAGAAAATGTATTAGAAAACCCTTACTTTATGAAGATTCCACTGTTTAAAACTCTGAAGCCCTAGAGAAATATCAATTAAAGAAAATATTACTTTTTAAAGCATAGTTAAAATATTAAAAACAAGTTACTTAAAGTTCTTTAAAAACCCTTAAATTCCGGGCTAAAATTAAAAACATAAAAAACACCTTTTGTTCGTAAACGTTCACCGACTTTCTGGTCAGCCAACTAACCTCCATAAAATATGTATATGACCAGACAGGCTTGGGTAGTAAAAACTCCACCCAGCCTGCTCGTAAATCAATCGCCTAAGGTGAGGCATTTATTGCAGCTCCGTCGTATCCCTTTTGTAGGCTTTTTTTTTGGGTCTTTTGGGTTTTTTCGGGCAAATCTTCCGCAATTACCAGGCGGGTGCGAAGCCAACGATTCCGAGAGCGTGCCATTTGGAGAGCTCAAAAGCCAAAGGCAATTAACGGCCACAGATGCGAGCTGTTAGCCATGCAAAGGTCACAGTCAGTCCACGTCCACATTTGGCAGCTGTCCATCGGACTGAAAAGTTCAGGCACGAAATTGGAATCCAAGCTAGAAGAAAATGAAAACGAATTCGGCCTGAACTCGGGGTTAAAAGAAGAAAAAATTAAACCAGAGACGAGCGCAACGCCCCTCGATTTCCATGCTCTTTTGTGTATAAGTTAATTGAGTCGACGCCGCGGCGTCGGTGGAGACGTGTGTGGAAATGTGGAAAATATTTAATTGGCATCTATTTGCCGGCCTCAAAAGGTGTCTAAAGAGCTCGGTATGTGAGAACAGCAAATAAAAAAATAGCAAAGGCAATAAATCTCCCGGCGCTCGGCTCGAACCCGCGGGCGTTGCATAATAGACACACCGTAGCATCGGGCACGATCTCAAGATGTTTACTAACTCACTTAACATTTGCATTGCCCATTGCGTTTTTATTTTCATTTCGTTTTCCATTTCGTTTTCCCTGCTTTTCCCATCGACAGTTCGCTTTGTGTCTGCTGGCCGCCGCGCTGCTGAGCTGCTGCCAGGCTGCTCCCCAGAAGGGCGAGGAGCCGATAGCCATCATCAGCCAGGAGTCCAACATTGAGCCGGATGGATCCTATAACTATGCGTGAGTACAAGCTATAACTAAAGATTCATAATTTCCTTTTAAAAGTGTAAAAGAGGTTCATAAATCAAGTCTTAATCGTTGGTTTTAGATGTCTCAGTTCCTTCTCAAGTTCCAGGTAATTGCTTAGCTGAAAGATATGGAAATTTACTCCAATTAACTTAATTGCATAATTAAGACACTAAATAAATCTTAGCTTTTCAAAGTCAACTATAAATAGCACTTGGCATCGTAATTGACAGGCTTGATATTATAGCTCTTCAAGTATGTGTTAATGATCTCATTAGCTCTTCAGTTGAACTTCAACCTTTAATTGTCATCTCATGACTGTAAAACTCTAATTGTATTTTAAAGTCGTGCCCATAAAATCCGAGTTAAAAAGCAATCAAAATCTGTCTGTATATAAAAGGCTTAAACTCAAAGCATACTTTGTGGCGCTACAACTTTATTGGGCTTCCAAAAAAGAAACAATGATTCATGGCTTAGTTTCCTATTTGGTTAAACCCGAACTCCCCTTTCTCCCAGACAAGAAACAAAACCTGCTTTTAGATCCCAGTGGCTTATGCTAATTAAGCCAACGAAATATGGATTAATGAACCATTTTCGCATAGAAGTCTCCGAGGAAAGGCTAAAAGTTAAGCAGATAATTGAATATTTATACGGATCACCTGGCGCCAGTCGGAGTGACGCATGATCCATGCTTGAACGTAGCCGAAACCGCATTTTTATTTTATTTTTCCACAAGATTTCAAGGTGACTTTGGTTAAACCCTTTGACTCAATCTTAAATTTGTGATTATTATTCCGTTGCAGCTACGAGACAGCCAACGGAATCAAGGCCGAGGAGACGGGCACCCTGAAGAAGGCCACCTCTCCCGACTCCAGTGACGTGATCATTGCCCGGGGTTCGGTGTCCTACACCTCGCCCGAGGGCAACCTGATCACACTGAACTACTCCGCCGATGATGAGAACGGCTTCCAGCCGCAGGGCGATCATCTGCCCACGCCGCCACCAATCCCGCCAGCGATCCAGAAGGCGCTCGACTACCTGCTCAGCCTGCCGCCAGCCAAGCGTCGTTAAGGACTCCGGGGGATCTTCCCTGGACTTGTACGCGAACCCACTCGATTCTGACCCCCAATTCTGATGAAGATGCTGCGCTGTTGCTGCTGCAGGTTGATTGCCGCCATTCCCGCCCCAACCCCAACCCGATTCCTAGACAATCACACATAAGACACAAGCCAAGCGGCCGGAGGAGCTTCTCCGGCCAAATCCACTGACTGAAGAACACACAAAACTCAAACGGATTTGAGGGACAACAAACACCATACACACGTCTGCTTTCTTGCTTTCTTCCACACGAATTTCTTCAGATCTTTTAGTCGTCGCCGGAACTTTGCCATTTTCGGACTCATGTGATATCGTCGATTTATCAATGAAATCAACAAAGAAAATGTAAAAAAAAAACAACTAACAAGAAATCATTTACATAATATACAGGAATATTATCCACAGCAAACATTGTGTAAATAGTCTGTAAATTAGAAACATTTACACGCGTAGTCTAGGCAGCGATGTCGATGGGGACTTGGCCTGGCCAAGGACTCGTCGCTTCGTTGATTTAATAGACACTTGTGAAGAACTACGAAGATATTCTTTAGCCTTAGCTGCAAATAAAGAATTAAAGATTCTTTCGAAAAATAAAACGATAATGGTGTTTTATTTTGTGATCAGTATGATTTTATAGGGGGATTTTAAATCGGTCAGTTATTATTATCAAATTATCAAGATCAAGAATAATCAAATCACACACAAATCATAAAAATGCAAATAGCTACCGAATAAATAGTCTTGGACATTTTCCGAAAATTTGGGTACAATTGGAGAATTTGTATATAATGTTTCAACCTTTTATCCATCTCGCTCGCACTCATACTAGCACGCGCCTAAGACGGGAGTCAAGGGTTTGAGTCTCGGCTAGAGCGCTGAAATATACATTTTCTTTTTTAACTTCGTTGCATAATTTTTCATATAATTTTAATAGACTTCCAATCAATAGATATTTCCGTATTTTCACAGTATTTCCAGATTAACAATAAACAAGTCGTAAACCTTATTAATTTCAGAACTACAACCCATTTTATAATACTAAACCAACTAAGTCTAACCAGATAATCTTTATTTTATATCTCTATTTTATATCTGGTTTCAAAGACGCTTTGAAAGGTTCCATTCCAATCCGCTTTTCATGTATTCCTCTCCCACCGATAATCTCTCAGATTGTATTTTTTGGAGCTTCTGTCACACTCATAAATCTAGATGTCCAATTCCCCAAATATTTTCGTTGACAGCTGCTGAAAAGAGTTAATGAATGCACAAAACCCGTTGGCCAGATGCACACACATTGAGGATATAGTTTACATGGGAATGGATGGTCTTAACGCTCTTCGACTCGCTGTTTATTCATAGACTCTGTCCAAAAATAACGTGCGCTTTTATTGTTTCACCCGGTTTTGCACATCAAGGCGAGATAGTTGATAGATTCATTTTATGCAAAGTGGCCAGACGCAGGAAAAAATGTGGTCGGTCAACCCAAAGCGAGAACCAGAATCGGACAGCGGCCGATGGCGATGACGATCTGCTCCCATAGAAGTCGCCATCGCCATCGCCACAACATTATTATTATTTATTTATTTTATTTTGGAAAACAATGTGGAGGTAGTCAAAGTTGAAGTCGTCTGCACCAAATTTCACACCCATTTTTCGAAAGGCCAACGAGGAACGAAACGCGGCGAAACAAGTTCAATATTATTTATTGGCCACATTTTAATTTGATGTTAAATATTTTATTTTGGTACAGGAATTCTCGCTTTGCTAATTTGCCGTTGCCTATATAAGAGTCTTTGTTTACCGATGGGGATCGTCAGTCGCCCCGAGACACCAGCTTGGATTGTATACTATAAACCCGGATATTGATATTGATCGAGAGAGATATAAATATTGAGCTAGAAATCCCGAAAATGAAGTTCCTGCTGCTGATTGCTCTGTTTGTGGTTGCTGCTTCGGCAACGGGGGACAATGACCCGATTTCCCAGGAGTCCAATGTGGAGTACAATGGCAAATACCATTATCAGTGAGTTCTTGAGGGTCACAAAGGCACTAGAGGATAAGTTTAATAATAATTTAATACAAATATTTATTTTCATTACAGTTACGAGCTCAAGGATGGTTCCAAGGCCACCCAGGATGGTGTCCTGAAGTCCGTTAATGCGGACCACAATGGCGAGGCGGTCCATGGCAAGTACTCCTTCGTCGGTGACGATGGTCAGACCTATGTGGTGTCCTACACGGCGGATGAGAATGGATACCAGCCCGTGGGTGCCCATTTGCCCACTCCCCCGCCTACTCCCGAGTCCGTCCTCAAGGCCCTGGAGTACATCCGCCTGCATCCGTACACGCCGCCCGTGAAGAAGCACTGAAAAAGCCACGACAACAAAGCACAATTGTGATTGGAACCAAAAGAACTGAGACAAATTAAAAGAATATATTCAAATGTTACAGAAACTGAAGAGGAAGTCTTGGGTAAACGAAAGTGACGGTGAAGAGAAGAAGAGAATTTAATTTGCATTCCTCCTTAAGGTAGCTGTCTTCTCTTGGGAACAAAGAGGAAACTTACAAGGAACTTAATAAACTAATTAATGCTCATAAAAATACTTATCCTAAAAGCCATAGGACGTGATGAACAACCGGAAGCCCATAAATATCTAATATATAGTATACATTTAATCTGTACCTAAGGCAGGTGCGTAGTTAGAAGAGGCTTTCAGAGATCTCTCTGCCAAAACCCCTCTTGCAAAAAAATCTCTCGATTTGTGTGCGCTGCCAAAATGTGTGTTAAATTTGCCTTACTTAGCAGTTTTTGGCTCTGCTGGCAATCTCGCTAAACAATTACTAATTGAAAGCTAAATTGTTAAATAAGCAATTTAAGCCGCAAGCAGAGTGGCGAAAATCCCAAGGCCGTAGCCGCACAGCTTCAGGCGGGCCATATATACCCATATCTGTATCTATTAGAACTTCGAACTTGACCACACCAAATCAATAGGGATTATGTAAGCTGAGAGAGACTGAAGAAACTGAAAGTGGGATTGATTCTTGTTTTGTTTTGTTCGTTTTAATTTGCACTAATATGTTAATAGAAGAACATTTGTAATTCCGGGAATGAGCTGATGATGATGAGGATTTCTCTTTTCCAAAAATTAATCAGATATGTATCGACGTCTTGTGTCTTTCTTCTTGCCCAACCAAGTTCATTGACATCTCTATGACACAATTGTGGTTAATATTCGCAGCATATAGCCATTCCGTCATATGGCTAGAAGCTAGAAGCGGCCTTATCAATTCGATTTATGGCCACAATACTCTACATTTTTTATAGCCCTTTTGTCTCTTAGTGTTCACCGTTAGCTTTTTCGTCGCAAATATTTCCATAATTGAAACGTGATTGCAATGGGAAATTGGGAATTGTTCTTTTCACTTTGCGGTTGCTATAGGAATTATAGAGGTATTTTTGGGAATTTCTGGAAGTACATTGGTTAAATATTGTTTATATAATTTTTATAGATAAAATCAGGGTAATTTGGGGTATTACTTAAAGCAGATTCGAGAGCTGTCTATATTTACTTGACTATATGACTATATGACTATGACTATATTTAGTTTAAGTCGTATTAAAGTGTTTTTATAGGGTGATTTTATTTGAGAAAATATGTGTTATGTGTGGGTTTAAAATTTTATTAGCGTAAGCAAGGAAATCTCTAAGAAATTCTAATTAAAGTAACTTAATTATATATTTACCTTACCTCTTTAGTTATTTTATATACTCCGACATTTCAAAAGAATTCCAGCACTCCTCTGAACTCCGATTAAATCCTTAACGGAACCCAGGAACTGTTGGCGGATTCAACGGAACCAAACTCTCCGCAGAATAATTATATTCTGCTCAGACAAATCACGTAGCCTGCCCAGATCTGGGATCCGCGATTATGCGAGGAGCGGGGCTAAAGAGTGGACAACTGCTGTCACCTGCTGACATCGTCGCTTCATCTTCATCTCTTTTTGATGTTTACTCATCGCGCGCGGCAATAAAACCGAGTCTGAGTCCGAAACCGAGACTGAGACCGAAAACCAAAAAAAAATATTTAAAAAAAGTCAAAAAGAAGCAGCGGGCGCTGCTCGTAATTTCTGCGAGTACTTCGCAGCCTATCTAGTGCGCCCATCGTAATGGCGATGATCGCGGCAAGCCGAAGCTTCTTCGTACTATAAAAGGCCCGGGCTGCGTTGGGCCAGTCAACAGTCGCTCGTCAACCCGCTGGATATCACTGCCCACACCCAGTCACACCTAAAGGATTAAGCCGCCGCCATGTACAAGTTCGCCTTCCTCGTCTGCTCCGTCCTGCTGCTCAGCTTTGTCTGGGCCAGGCCGCAGGATCAAAGGGCAGGAGCTCCTAGTGCCACCACCACGACCACAGCTGCCACTATTGTCAAGCAGGATAATGTGAACAATGCCGATGGGAGCTTCAATAGCAGGTGGGTTTTGTCCTTAATGATATGGGATATGTCTTTGAAAGAAAATAGAACAGAAATCACATCAACCATCTTTATCTTATCAAGTTTAATTGTAAAGTTCAGATAAATAACTTAGACAAGTTCTTGTTAATATTCCTTACATCATAATATTTATATCAATATTTTAATTTATTTTATTCCCTTAGCTACGAGACCTCCAACGGAATACGCGTGGAGAACGTTGGCTACCTGAAGAAGATCATTGTACCCAGGACGGAGGGCGCCGACGGCCAGGTGGTGGAGGAGCATGAGGAACTGGTCCTGGTCCAGACGGGCTCCTACAGCTACAGCGATCCCGATGGCAACATCATCACGCTGCGCTACGTGGCCGACGAGAATGGATTCCAGCCCGAGGGCGATCACCTGCCGGTGGCCCCGCAATAAGCTCTAGTTCCCGTAAACAGTAGTCCCTCCTCCAGCAATCAATAATATGTTTCGCTTGAAAGTATTATGCACTGCCTGAATGCCATACGAAATTGAAATGTCTACAGTCCGTAGTAGTTAGTCTTAAGCCAACACTCACACACACCCGAAAAAAAATAAAATAAATAAATACACAAATATTGGAAACGATAATGAAAACGACTGACTTAGCCACTTCCCAGCCTCGCGTGGCCTATAACATTACATTACCAAATTGCCCTTCACGCTGGCGGTTAACGCCAAGCGGAGATGAGATCGGAGATGAGATGATGTCAAAGCTTGTGGTGATCATGAGCCAACCACCGGATTTATTTACATTATCGCACTTGGCGCCGAATGACATTGATGCCTGATATGGAGTGCGAGTGCGAGAGCGAATTCGTACCCGTGTTCGATTTCGTGTGTTAGCCCAACTCAATGGCGCATACCAGAATATATGGAAACCCCCGGCGTTTAATTACTCTATTAAACTCCCATTAGCCGTGGTTTGCGGCATTTCGCCATCAGGGGATCAGCTCAAACTCAGTTCATCCATTGAGACGACATCGGAATGTGTCCTAAGTTGCTGTGGTGCCTTATGGCCTGGCTTAGCCTGCTGCAGATTCAACCTGCCGATACAGCCAAGCTGATTCCGGTGGGTACTTTGTATACATTTCCAAATAACCGAAAATGTACTCTCCATTCAACAGAACTTAGGTTACTTCATCGAAATGAAGCAAGTGGATTGCGTGGGCAATCCCATCTACTTTGCCGACCTTCACTGCCGCATCCTGCCGCCGCACAACAGGACCATGGCGGCCTCTGTGGCCATTATGCAGAGGCTGACCTCGTTCAGTGGCTCCCTGAAGGTCTCCATACCCAATGCCAAGAAGGTCATTACCCAGATATTCGATATAACCTTTGACGTGTGCAAAGTTTTGCGGGAACGCAAGAGGAAGATGCTCATCGATCTACTGGTCAACACGGTGGCCAGGAATAGCAATGCCAAAGACTGGAGATGTCCCTTTCCCAAGGTATAACTTATATTTGATAAAAAAATTGTATATTAAATATATTTCCCTTTAGGGTAAATTCGAATCGAAAAACATATCGGTCAGCGACCTCCCGCCCATGTTAACTGAATCCGATTTCTATGTCAACTTGGACTTTTTTATTCCCAAGGTGGCGCATGCCTTGAATGTCACCCTACAAGGACATCTCTTTGAGATTGCCAAGGAAAAGACCAGAAGGAAGAAATATTTATAATGCACATGAATTGTGAGCGTTATTTTATAAATTTAGAAATATGTCTTCATAAACATATTCATTTTTAATCGAACAATTTATTAAATAATAAAATAAGTATTTAACTAAAGTGAGTTTTATTATGTTTTTATGTTTTTATTATGTAATTGGCTTTAAAAATGTCTTTAAACAAAATTTTACAAGCCATGTCATAGACCATAAGTAAAAATATTGATCTTAAGCTATTCCAGCGAAAAGCACTTTTTCGATCAGCTGATTGTCCAAACTTAACGACACAATACCGTTTGCTTGGCATTTCTAACGGGACTTTCTACAAATATAATATTTGCAAATTTTCAGCAGTGCAATGCAATCGATGATTTTTTTTTTCATCGATGAATTTTTTTCATCGATGAATTTTTTTTCATCGATGAATTTTTTTCATCGATGAATTTTTTTCATCGATGAATTTTTTCATCGATGAATTTTTTTCATCGATGAATTTTTTTCATCGATGAATTTTTTTCATCGATGAATTTTTTTTCATCGATGAATTTTTTTCATCGATGAATTTTTTTCATCGATGAATTTTTTTCATCGATGAATTTTTTTCATCGATGAATTTTTTTCATCGATGAATTTTTTCATCGATGAATTTTTTTCATCGATGAATTTTT
>VNKF01004266.1:0-39006 GCA_008044355.1 Drosophila lacteicornis
GACTCGGCTGGTGATGCTGATCAAGAATATATATACTTTATGGGGTCGGAGATGCCTCCTTCACTGCGTTGCAAACATCTGGTCAAAATTATAATACCCTCTGCAAGGGTATAAAAATTGTATTTCCATAACCTTTAAACTAAAAGAATAACTTACATTAAATATATTGTTTTTATATAAAAACAGCATTTATGAAGTTTTAATCGAATATCTTGAAAAATAGCGAGTATATGCCAATTTAATCCGATAGTGCCTATATTATATAGAAGTCCGATTTCGCATGAAATTTAAAATCTGCTGTTATACGCAAGGGTATAAAAATAACAATGTAATGTAAATTTATAACATTTATACATAGCTATAAAATTTTACATTTTACATGATTTTACATTTTCATATAAATCGACCGATCGTTTCTATGGCAGCTATATGATATAGTTGTCCGATCTTAATGAAATTAAAACCGTAATTCTAGAACCATAAAAAACTGCTATATCTGAAAATTTATAGAAATTCGTTGAAAAACAGAGAAGTTAAATTTTTTTTTACATTAATTTCGCCATCATTCCTATGGCAGCTATAGGATATAGTAGTCCGATTTCGGTCATTCCGACATATATAATGCGTGCTAAAAAAATTAGACTATGCTAAAAATTTCAGCTTGATAGCTCAAAAACTGAGAGACTAGTTCGCGTAGAAACCGACAGACGGACAGACAGACGGACAGACAGACGGACAGACAGACGGACATGGCTAGATCGACTCGGCTGGTGATGCTGATCAGGAATATATATACTTTATGGGGTCGGAGATGCCTCCTTCACTGCGTTGCAAACATCTGGTCAAAATTAGAATACCCTCTGCAAGGGTATAACAAAAAGAAAAAAAAATTCGGAAGTTAAAGTCTATATACCTAGGCAGATAATTATAATAATATAAATAAAATGTATGGTTCTATTTAGCCTTAAAAATCTTTAAAAACAACCCAAATCTGATAATTTAGCCCGATCGTCCCAATGGCAGCTATAAGATATAGTGGTCCGACTCGGATAAAATTAAAAAGGTAAATCTATAATTACATTAAATAATCAAATGCTAAGTTTTTCAAAACCTTTAAAAATAACGAAAGCAGGCTAATTTGGACCGATCGTTTCTATGGCAGCTCCGACATACTATATATACTAACTGCATCAGAAATAGGACTATTCTGAAAGTTTCAACCCGATAGCTTAAAATCTTAGAGATAAGTTTGCGTAGCAGCGGACTGGAGGACGGACAGACGGACTTGGCTAGATCGACTCGTCTTTATGGAGTCGGAGATGCTTCCGTCACTGGGCTCTGGTCAAAATTATAATACCCTGCAAGGATTGAATCCAGTTCGATATTGATTAATATTGAATTCTTCATCTTATTCAACGTACAAAGCATTTGGTACCGGGTATCTCACAGTCGAGTTCACTCAGCTGTAGATATCTTACTTTTTATACCTGGTACCCATAGGGTACAAGGGTATTATAAGTTAGTGCCAACCGAGAATGTATGTAACAGGCAGAAGGAGAAATCTCTGACCCTATAAAGTATATATATTCTTGATCAGCGTCACCAGCCGAGTCGATTTAGCCATGTCCGTCTGTCCGTCTGTCTGTCCGTGTGAAACAACAAATCTCAGAGACTTTAAGAGCTAGATTTACCAAATTTGGTGACAACATTGGAATCTGTTGCACGCAGATCAAGTTAGTTTTATAATTTGGCCACGCCCCCGAAAATCATAAGAAACGGTATATAAGCTATAATCGTAATATTTGGCGTAAAGTAAATATATATAATAAATAAATAGGCACTCGCGGACGTGTTTTGAAAATTTGAGTAAAATCGGATGTTAAACATGGAAGTTATTAAACAATAAAGTTTCTGTGTATGCTATAATCTTCTTCTTTCTCTCAAAAAGGGTTCCGTAGCATTGAGTCAAAACAAGAGGTCAATAGTCACCCTCTCGCTCTATCGCACTGCTCAGAAATACTTTCCGGGTGTCTGAGCACATAGCTTTTGAGAGTCAGTGCGTGTTGCGCAACATGTCCCTAGCAACATTTGTCCTTTTTGGATGTTGCTCAACATGTTTCTAGCAACTTTTGTCTTCATATCTCAACATTTTCTTTTTTCCAAGTTCATTTCTAATTTAATTTAACCCACAATGTTTTGGGTACCGGGTATCTCACAGTCGATCACACTCAACTGTAGCTTTCCCACTTGTTTTTATTATTACGCTGTGTGCGTTTTGTTCTTTTTGTGGCAATTGCCGAAATCCAAATTAAACTGTGGCAATAAAGCTTGGCACGGACAATAACAGCTAACCTCAGTCTCGGCGAATCCCCCCAGATACGCTTTCTCGTCACCCCATCCTCATTCCTGCCCACATATTACTCTGCTGCTCCGCTTTTCTGATTCTCTGTCCTCCCACTCATACACACCCCCCCAAAAAAGTTTTTATTGCAAACGTTGAATACAAATATTTCAAATATAACAATTTAATAATTCAATGCTTCTTGAACTTAACCTAATTTGTTGCATAATTTTGGTCAACTTTTCACTAAATATTAATTTCACAGGTTATATTTATCAAATAGCGCTATTTATAAACTAATACCTGTACTGGGGCTCAGCATACAGACGTTTTATATTTTCTGCGAGTGCAGAGCACCCATGTCCTCCAGTTGCATCCCCACAACTAACTCAAAGCACTCGAACGCTTCAATGCACTATGGGTTGAACGTGCCCTTTTTGTGGCATTAGTTAGCAACTTAAAAACCAAGCAAGTTATTTAAGTTCTGTTTTTATACCCTTGCAGAACCCCCAGAAAGTATATATATTATTGATCAGCATCAGCAGCCGAGTCGATCTAGCCATGTCCGTCTGTCCGTCTGTACGTTACTACGGATCGGACTACTATATCTTATAGCTGTCATATTAACTAAAGGGCAAAAATGTTATATTTTTGCTATTTTTGAAGATATTGGGCTTAAATTAAACATATGTTTTTTTAACTATATTATAGCTATAAATTTTAAACTCCATGCAAATCGGACCTCTATATCATATAGCTGCCATAGGAATGATTGGAAAATTAATGGAACAAAATTAAAACTTCTCTGTTTGTCAACGTATTTGTATAAATTTAGAGATATATGTAGCTTTTTTTTACGGTTTTAGAATTACGGTTTTAGTTTCATTAAGATCGGACAACTATATCATATAGCTGCCATAGAAGCGATCGGTTGATTTATACCGATTTTCAATAAACCAATTGCAATTATTCATTATTTGGCGGCACGAAAAAAAAAAAATTCTTTCTTATTTTAAATAAGTTATTTATAACAAATGGAATGTATTTAAAGAATGAGAAAGAAAGCTAACTTCGGTAAACCGAAGTTGATATACCCTTGAGGTCTGCAATTGGATCATTGAAAATAGAACCACTTTAGTTATGTTTAAAAAATATCGAATTTTGTAAATTTTACATTTTACATGTAGAATTTTACATTTTCATATAAATCGACCGATCGCTTCTATGGCAGCTTTATGATAAGATGTCCGATCTTAAGAAAATGAAAACCGTATTTCTAGAACCATAAAAAACTACTATATCTCAAAATTTATAGAAATACGTTTAAAAACAGAGAAGTTAATTTTTTGTTTACATTAATTTCGCCATCATTCCTATGACAGCTATAGGATATAGTAGTCCGATTTCGGCCGTTCCGACATATTTACTCTGCAAGGGTATAAAAAAGGATTTGTCGCGCCTATTTTTTTAACGTAATTTTTTTCTTTTCATTGTAAATAAACAGTTTTTTGTTGTTTTTATTTGCACACTTTAGGTAGTATTTTTCAATAATACAATATGTAGAAATGAGCGTTGTCCTAATTTATTTTTCGCATCAAATAATAGTAGTCGATCTTTAGCACTGAGCCGGCGATCGGACTTACACAGTTAATTTCGTTTTTCTGCACCCTTTCTCCGCAGTAACTAATTGGGTTTTATCCAGAAAAGGTTGTCGTTCAGCCCATAGTGCAATGAACATACGGGACTCGAGGAGCGAAAAGCTGGTCGAACTTGGAGAATGTTTTGAGTGTTGAGAGGATGTCGGGCGAATGTCATGAAATTGTTTTCTGTTATTTTGTGAGTCTTTGCCGTCGGCCGGGCTTGGCTTGAATGGTACTCGAATCAAGGCGCTTGTGGAGGGGGACTGGTACTGGGGGACTGTGACTAGGGGTCTGGAACTAGAACTGGGAGTGGAAATGGGACTGAGACTTAAATGGGATATACAAGATTAGGTCAAGGCTAATAAATACAAGCCACTTACTTGATATAAATGAAAGCACAAGAATCATATCTATGGTCACTTGAAACCACTTCATCTCATTTCCTCCCTCTTTCCCGCTTATAGGCCTTTGCTGCGGTGGTGAAATTCCCAATAATTTTACTATTATTTTGTGGCAGGCCCAATCTTTTGGTTTTTGTTTGATCTCCTTAACTCGATTCTCGGTTCTCAACACTCGATTTTCGGAATCTCGATTCTCGACCTTCGGCTTGTCCCGTTTTTAAAGGCTCAGTGCGGCTGCTTATTGGTGCTCTGCTTTGTATGCATTTCAGTTGATGGTTTATCTCTCAATGTTAATGTGTTGGCAATTAGTCGTTGTGGCAGTATTTATTTACATCAATTATTATTGCAGGAATCGCTTCCCTGCCTCTTGATATCATCGTAAATATAACGTATTCCTCTCTGTCTTCTATATTTTATTATATTTGGCATATATGTATGTATATATTAATGTGTATTTTGTTCGGCTTACTAGGTATATAAATATATTTGTAAATATATTTGTTTCTTGGCAGTTTTTGATTAAAATTCTTTAAATGGTATTTTTGGTGGCCTTCCTTTGTTGTGCTTTTGCTGTTCTCCTAGCTCCTCGATGTTTCTCTCACATTGTTTCATTCTCCGGCTTCCTCCTCCATCTGTCCTATATTCGGCAAAGAATAAGTGTGAATCGGTGGCGAAGAGCGAAAATACAGACAGCCAAAAAATAGACGGAGTGATAGGGAGATACCTGCAAGAGAGGAGAAAACAATTGCGAATTATCACTTAATTAGTATGTTAATACTAAGTTCTCTTTTAATTGCGATTGAGAATTATTTGTATGCGTAGGGAATTTATCAGATAGAGGGTGTCATATAAATACATATGTATGTAGATGCATCTAAATACAAAATATGAAACCCCATTGCTCAAAAGTATAACTAAGAAAAAAAGCCGTAACAACTTCGCTATTCCCATACATATTCCAGACAATATCTCAATGTCCAGTTGATGAGTAAATTGGTTGTCTCAATGCATTATTGGAAAATTAACATAAGATGAGAGGTTTCCTGAGAGTTAAAATATGGATCATATATGACCCATATTTGTAACGTCCTTTATCATAATTTTATTTATATATATATATATCAAAGCCGATTGGAATAAAAGATTGGCCCATATAAGAAAATTGTGTGTCTGCACTGTTTAATTTAGTCGTTGTCATTTTTCCACCTCTGGTTACAACAAGCTCATTCGCTTTCTGTCTTAAAAATAATTAGCTTTTCATTCCAAGCTTAAAATCCCAAATACAATTATCCCCCTCGAAGGACTTTATTGTTTTATCCTGTTTAATCAAACTGATTTTAATTCTAATTTTCTCCTCTTACAGCTGACACAAATTTGATTATGTAAAATGTACATATGTATATAAGTGTGTGTATTAAAATGAAGAATTTATACTCCTTGGGTCGCAAAACTTTTGATAATTGTATTTGCTTACTTTGCGTAATTAATTTACGCAATACCCGAATCTGAAGGTATTCCAGGAAGACTTGACGAATTTGTGTCCCTTTCTTAGTCATGTTAATACCCGGTACCCATAGGGTACCAATTAAAGACTGCAAGGGTATACCAACTTCGGTTTACCGAAGTTAGCTTTCTTTCTCGTTTTTTTTTTAATTTCAATATTAAGATTATAATATATATAAAATTATAAAGGACCTTCCATGTCCATGTTCCAAAGAAGAAAAAAAAAATTAATTAGGAATACTTAAAGTAGCGCCGCAAGCAAACAATTTTTTTTTCGCGCGCGCCATTTTTTTTTTACATTTTTTGCCTGCGGCGATGCTTTACGTTCTGTCTGAACTAATGATCACAGCAATACTCTTCTCTTACCCCATCAAACTATGTCCTTTACTATTAAATTCTCCTTCTTATAATTTACTCAAATGTAGGTCTCAAATGTACGTCTTAATATTAAGAAGTCATTAATTACTACGTATTTTACGTTGTCTAATTTTTGTTTTATTTATATTTCACGCATAAATGTCTTCAAAGTGTGCAAAGTGTCTACATACTCGTATATAGTATTTACGCTAAGCACAATTTAACAAAAATTTTAAGCTTCACATACCACTGTACCGCGCGGATCACACAGACAGGTGCTTGGATTTTGTGTATTCATAATTTGTCAGTGTGGGTGTTTGCTACGCATTTTGTATGGGAATTAGGCTTAACTTCAAAGATGGATTGTTACTAAACTAAGAGCGTCCCCAACATAACTTTTATACCCATATGTAAGTTGAAGCACCCCCTATATATGTTTTTTTTTTTTAATTTTTTGGAAGGGGCGCCGTTAATAGAAAATTACCCATTGAAATTAAGCAAAAAAATTTGAGCAGAATGTCAATTTTTAAACAAATGTAATATTGGCATATCCACTAAATGGTCAACCAAGGCCGGAAACTAAAAAGTTCATACACATCGTATTTTTGTGCATATCTATAAAGAAAATTAAAATCCAAATTTGTATAATACTATGGTTACATATGTAGCTTATCTCAGTCATTTCATGTCAAAATCGAACTGAAAACTGAAAAAAATACAATTTCGTCACTTTTAAAAGGATTTTTATATTAAATTATTTCGCATGCAAACCAACCGATATGCTTGAACTTGTTCTACCACATCTCCTCATTGAAACAAATTAAGAAGAGAATTAGTTGATTTTCTAGGAAATATGAAGTTTTTCATTGGAAAACGTGACGTATAAAACGTACATTCGCCACCGGTACGTTAATAAAATAAAAAAAAACAAATGGAGATCTTTTCTTGTGATTAGACTCTATAGAAAGCTACATGAATTCTCTTTAAAAGTAAAATTATCGCTTTAGAACAGTGCGCTATGGGGAATTTGACAGATTTTTTGGACCGAAACTAAAAACTCGCTTAGTTTATTAAATATCAACATTAAACTTTACCAATCATAATTATATATACATAGGGAAATTCTGAATGAAAACTATCCGGATCAGACAACTATATCCTATAGCTTTCACAGGAGAGATCGGGTAAAATTTAAGATATCGGCATACAACTTTGGAAACTTAAAATACATACTGTTTTAACAGAATATAAAAAGTTTTGTTGAGAGCGGATGACGATTTCCTATAATTTTTACAGAAACAATCTAACCAAAAACTGCTTTCCATCTGGTAAGCAATACAGCGTTGCCATACAAAAGGTAATGTCCTAAAAATGAAATTATTTCGCAAAATCGTAAAAAGTGATATTTTTAAAAGCATTCATTTGAACAAGAATTTAATACTCTACAACATACAATACATCTCGTGGATGGACTTTTCTGGACTCACTTTAAATCTCTTATTGAACTTAAGACTTTATTTCAAAATATGCATGTGCAAGGCTACTTACATTTTTGATCTATTAAGGGGACAACATGATTTTTTTCTTTAAATGACGTTCACAAACACATAATACAAACATTTTAGTTATATTGCTTAGTTTTTTACTTCTGATCTCTTAAACTTAGCAAACGAAACTTAAAATGGCAAAGGCGCGTGCTTTGCAAATGCAACAGCTGTTTTATCAGCTGATTCCTTTGTTGTGGCGCCCTCTATAAAAATATATGTTCAATTATGTTCAATTCAACACTGAAGATTGGTGTATTGTGAATGCATTGCACTGAAACTTGTTTTAATTTTCCGACTTTCAGAAAATGGGTTTTGGTCACACAAAGTGGTCAAATTCCCCATAGTGCAGTGATGTCCACACTAATACAATGACATGTTACTTGCATTTGTGTGCGAGAGAAAAACGAAGATGGCTTCGCGCGAGACTTTTTAATGCTTTGCACTGCGCAAAAAAAACGGAAACTTCATACTTAACAAACCTATTTTCTTCTTGCTAAGATGGCTTTTTTAAAGACACGTGGTCAACGACAGGTGCAAGTTGATAGGGATATTGAATTAGAAAGTATTTTGCCTTAAGTTCTAATAATTTTTCTAATCTATTCTTATAAAATATATTTATAAAACTAGAATGTTGAGTATTATAATGTCTTTTAATATTAAAAGGCTTACAAATAGAAATAATAAAGGAAGAAATTAAACATTCCGCATCCCCATAAATATTTTCAAAAGAAAAATTCATATTCCCACTCTTCCAAAATCATTTTTGTCAGTGCATATGATAAATTGCTCAGCGAGACCTAGCTTCGTTGGCGGCTGAACAGCTACTGATTTCATTTTTGCTTGCGCTTCGTTGGCAAAATTCCGCGAAGCGAAAAAAACACCGCGCACGCGTTAAACCGAAGACGCCTGCGAAGGCCACACGACCGTTTACACTGTCTGTGTCGCGGCAAAGAACCGGCAGAGTACGAGGTGTGTTCAAATAGTATCGCGAATTTTTTGGAGGAGCTACCTTGGACCGAAGCAACGTTTATCGGTGAAGATGTGAACGACGACGCCCTAGCACTTCAACAGACAAAAAATTAATGAAGCGGAGAAAATGGTATTGGCCAATCGTCGAATCACCGTTAGAGAAGTTGCTGAGGACCTAAACATATAGATTGGCTCGTGTCATTCGATTTTTATCAATGATTTGGGCATGAGACGGGTCGCCGGGAAATTCGTACCAAAATTGTTCAATTGCGACCAAAAACAGCATCGCATGAACATTGCTAATGAGATGTTGGACTCTGTCCGCGACGATTTTGCTCCAGAGGGTCATAACTGGTGACGAATCGTGGGTTTATGGTTATGACGTGGAAACCAAAGCTCAATCATCTCAATGGAAGCTGACGCACGAACCAAGACTGAAAAAGAGAGCCAAGTACGGTCGAATGTGAAAGTTTTGCTGACAGCTTTCTTCGATTGCAGGGGCGTGGTGCATCATGAGTTCTTGCCACAAGGTAGAACGGTCAATAACGAATATCACCTGCAAGCTATGCGCAATTTGCGCGAAGCAATCCGCCAAAAACACCCTGATTTGTGGAAGAACAAAAATTGGCTTTTGCCCCACGATAACGCCCCTGCTCACACATCGTTGCTTGTGCGCGGCTTTTTGGCTAAAAACAACACACTAATGATGCCGCAGCCACAGTATTCCCCAGATCTGGCACCCTGTGACTTTTTCCTGCTCCCTAAAGTAAAGAGGCCCATGAAAGGACGACGTTACGCTAAGCTGGACGAGATAAAGACGGCATCGAAAGAGGAGCTGAGCAAGAAAAAAAAAAAAAAAAGTTTTTAGTGCTTCGAAGATTGGAAAATCTGTTGGCACAAGTGTATAATATCTCATGGGGATTTATTTAAAGGGGACAAAATAGATATTCATGAATAAATAAATAATTTTTGAAAAAAACAAAATTCGTGATACTTTTTGAACACACCTCGTATAACCCAGACTCGCGAGTCGGGCGCGTGGAAAACACTGCTTTAGAATATTCCATCCCAATTCGCAGATCTTATTATCAGTTAAGACTTGCATCTTTCTGTGTCACTGAAAAGTGTGCTTAATAATTGCACAATTCAATTAGGACAACTTTAAGTCGCCACTTGAACAACATTAAGGTGAAAAATTAGGCATCAGGGGTTAGGGTGGGTAAAGTTCCAGGCGGGGGTGTGAAAAATGTAAGCTGCGTGAAAAAAACTTGACAAAAATGGCACGACAATAATGAGAGATTCGTCAAGGGCACGAACCGGTTTACGAAAGTAATTTAAGAAAATTTCATAAGAGTGTGCATGACCTTCTCACCTCTACACCTGACCCTGCGACTCAACCCTTAGTCTCTTCACCCACAAAGCTCACATGGGGGCCTTCCACAAACGCGCTATCAAATATTTAACCATCTGAGTGACATATGTAGGGGAGAGGGCCCGGTTGTGTGTACAGTATTGTTTTTGCCTCATAACTTTTGACAAATTGAATAAATACCAACATATATATATGTTTGTACCAAATTTAAGCTAGAGTTATTAGCTAACTATCATCATAGAACTAAATTGATTTCTTCATTCAGAAGAAATTGTATAAAGAATTTAGTGAAGTCACCTTTTTTTTTAGAGAAAAAAATAGCCTAGTTGTGAACACCCCTGGAAAATCCGCTTTAAATTCAAAAATATGAAAGATATTCACAATAAATACGTTGGGTAAATTTCTTTTAGTTCGGCCCCTTCCAAACAATTTAAAAAAAAACCATAGATAGGGGGTACTTCAACGTACATTTGGGTATAAAAATTATGTTGGGGGCGCTCTTAGTTTAGTCACAATCAATCTTTAAAGTCTAGCCCAATTCCCGATCGGTACAGTGGTCTGTGAAGCTTAAGATTTTTGTCAAAATTTGCTTAGCGTAAATACTGTATATGTCGACACTTTGCACACTTTGAATACATTTATGCTTGAAATATAAATTAAACAACGTAATTTTACAACGTAAAATACGTAGTAATTAACTACTTTTTAATTCAATTTTTGTTTGTATATTAATATTAAGATTGTATTATATATAAAATTATAAAGGACCTTCCATGTCTTTATTTTCGTTTAATGGCAAAATCAAAAATCAGATGTGCATAATAACCTAGAATCAAAACAAAGAATAATTAATTACTAAACCAATTAGTTTGTTTACATATATACATAAATACTTTGATTAATTTCTGTATCCAAGGGACAATGTTGCTAAATAATATTATACATCCAATTGTAAGTCGGCGGGATCGTAAAGTTATAATACTTGTATAACAAAATCGGAAATGAGAAGGGAGCTATGGAAGAGGAGTACTTAAAGTAGCGCCGCAGGCAAACAATTTTGTTGAAAAAAAAATATCGCGCTCGCGGTTGTTTTTTTTTTTCTAGGTTATTATTTTGAAATTAAACGAAAATAAGAACATGGAAGGTCCTTTATAATTTTATATATAATATTATCTTATTATTGAACTAAAAAAAAATGGAATTAAAAACTCGTTAATTACTACATATTTTACGTTGTAAAATTTTTGTTGTATTTATATTTCACGCATAAATGTACCGCGACCATCACACAGACAGGCGCTTGAATTTTGTGTATTCATAATTTGTCAGTGTTTGCTACGGATTTTAAAGATTTATTATGACTAAACTAAGGACGTCCCCAACATAATTTTTATACCCAAATGTACGTTTGAGCACCCCCTATCTATGTTTTTTTTTTTAATTTTTTGGAAGGGGCCGAACTAACAGAAATGTACCATAACTTGAAATATCTATAAATAGCTTAAATCTTGTGATCCATCGCAAGCATCTATATCAGTTCGATATTCTGCGCAGCATTTGCATGTATGATTGCATCGATGTAATCATCGCTTCATCGTTTAGCTTCGATGTCAAGTTCAAAGCTCTGACTAATGTACAGTGGGTTGAATGTTATTATTTTTGACTAAATTACCATTAACAACAATATTATGCAGTTTATGGTTTGTAAAAAAAACAGTGTGTCCACAACCGGGTCTAATAGACAATTTTTCCAAAATACGAAATAAAAGTGCTGTGTATATCTTTTAGTGAATAACAAAAGTAATTCACAAACTGCAATGACTACACTACAAGGATAACCAAACACTAAAATTTTGTTCGAACTTGAAAAATATTAAAATTTATATTTAGGTTTTTTTTCTTATTTTTTTTGTTATTATTATTTTTACACCAACGCAGTATTCGGCATTAGAACAAAAGCTGCGTATTGTTAACGAATATAACTCCTCATACTGAGATTTGTAGCATCTGCATGCTGTCCAAGTTTTTTGGAGGGTGGACACAACCAGGCTCTGTCCACAACCGGGCCCTCTCCTTCGACAAGCCAAAGTTTTTATACCCTTGCAGATAAATTGAAAAAAATTAAAAAAGTATTTCTATAATTTAAGAATAGGATTAAATATTGAGTTTTAATCCCGTATCCCTAAGAACATTGAAAATCGGGTTGTTTGGACCTATAGTTCCTATGACAGCTATACGATATAGTGGTCCGAATTGAATAAAATTTAAAATTTGCGAATATAATTAACTAAAAGTTTATATACTAATTTGACTCTGATATCTTTAAAATCAACGAAAATCAGCCAATTTGACCCGATCGTTCCAAAGGGAGCTATAATATAAAGTAGTCCCATTTCGCCCGTTCCGACATACAGAGACGAACTTAATTATTGGCACAGTTGGCAAGTCTGACTTTCACACAGCTTTCTCCACTAAAAATTGTGATTTGTACATCAAACAAATTTTAGTCATATACATTGATTTATTTACAACAAAACTAACTTTATTTCAGTTCCGTATCTCTTTTCATTAATTTAAAAAAAATAAAAATGTTACAAAACAGTCGATTTTTCTTGAACAACATTATTGGCACACTTGGGTTATACTAAACTATTTTGGTAAAATTTAATAGATTTATTTTTTATTTATTTTAAATCCCTTTTATCTCTATTTTTGGAATGGCATGGTGATAAATTTTCAAAGTGAAAACATCCTAGTACACTTTTTCTTAGCTAAAATAGCTATATTTCGCGAAAATGGGCTGTAAACAAAAGGAAACCACCGTATCTCAGTGGAAAATTGATTTGTATCCGCATTATTAAAGCAAATCATATGCTGAGATTGAAGAAATAATAGATAGAAGCCCCTTTACCATTTGGAGCATTGTGCAGCGTTTTAAAGGAGCCTTATTCTAGGAGAGTGCTTATTATTCCAGGTTTATCCAATGCTTTGACCCACCTGGAATTCACCAAGATCATCAGAAAGGTGCAAGTGAACCCGAATATCTCCTCAACATAGATCGTAGTTGAGGCTAAAAAAAAGTTTTGTCAGGATATTCATCCCATAACGGCTCGGAGGGCACTGCATTAAGCTAACTACTATTACTGAATTTCTAGAAAAAAAACACCTATTTCAAAAGTCAACCAATCAACGTTTAGTCTAAGCAAAACAATATTTAGGTAAGCCAAAGGAATTTTGCGACAATGTGAGCTTCTCCGATTAGTCGATTTTCGTTGTTTTTTAAGATTAAATTGTTCGATCCATTCATTTTAATACTAGTATTATTTGCAAGGGTATATAAACTTTGGACTATCGACGTTATCTTCTTATTTGTTTCTTAAATAAAATATCTTACAACTTTTTTTTCTGCAGCCACTGCCGAGAACGGCCGTGAAGACAACCGCTTGGTAAGTTGGAAATTCACTTCTCTTTTAATATATTTAGTAAATATTAAGCAGAGGGTTAAGTGATTCTGGCAAAGGTAGCTTCAGGTGGCAGGACACGGCTAGATGGCAGGATGAAGGGATGGAAGAATGGCTGGGCTCGAGGATGACACTTTTTTGATGCAACAAAAGATGCCAAGTGTCAATTTAAACAGCCGCACCACACTTGGCATGCTGGAAGGCAAGGAGGCTTGTATCCCAAAAAAAAAGGGCCAGGGGCACTATTCGCGCCTGCTCTCGCAGGACGAAGACCTGCCACTTGAAGCCTGAAAAAGCCAACGTTGACAGCGTTTAAGGCTTTTCTTTCCCTATTGTCCTTGCTAGCGCATGATGGTTTGACAGGGCAAGGCCCCGGCTCTTTCGCATCCCGGCCTCCCAGACTTCGTTATGCTTTCCTCGCCCGTGTCCCGTTCAGCCTGTCTTCGCCTGCTGTCTTTTCATATTAAATGCATTTCGAAATGTATTACCAAAAAACGAGGAAAAAGGGCAAAAAAAAAAAAAAGTGAGCATTGTTGCACCTTAAATCTGTATATCCTGGATGTACAAAATAATTATGTAATAATGTAAAATATAGTTATATATAATTTTATATATATAGATTATATTACTTTGGCAAAACTGCAAAATACCATACACTTATAAAAGGTTAGATGTACGACAGAAAGTATAGTAATAAAAGCTGGACTCAAGTGTTTAAATATTTAAAAAAAACCGGAAATTTCAATATATGAAATTTTAAGGATATCCACTTAAGCCCTAGATTGTAAAAGTAACATGGAATCGTGTATTTTCATTTTAAATGTTGTTATTATAGAAATTTGCTGCGTCATCATCGGAGTAGTTTCCACTGCCGCGGATCCTGTTAGCCCCCAAATGCCTACCCAAATATCCCAACAAAAGCCCCCAAAAAATCCCACCAGATTTGTCGCTCATTATGGGCCTCATTAGGTGAGGCTCGCGGCATGTCAAGACTGCTAACATTGTCGGCGCTGGAAAACTGAAAAAAAATGAGAGGGCGTCCGGAGTGTCCTAAATGAGCCAAGCTTCTGACCCGTAACCCTTAACCCTTAGCTTATATTCATATGGAGCATCGTATAAGAGTAAGAGGCATAATAACTTTATTATGCAGTCGCCAAATTAAGTTATGGAGCCACCACAGTAATTCAGTCATGCTGCTGAATGTAAGGGTTCTTTGAAGTTTTCTGGGGGACTTCGAACTTGTTTAGCACGATATTTAAATAAATACTTTAGTTTTTATATATTTTTATTAATTTGCTCTATTTTATCACTGTGGACGGCAGTCCACGTAGTGACGATGAGCACCGAGACTGTGGTGCGCAAGGAGACTACTATATACAGCCGTAGAATTGAAAATCTGCTACGATAGTCCGATCAGAACCATTTCTATTGTCTACTAGCTCAGATTTTGGCAAAGTTGAATAGAGCATGTAAAAAACTTTCCATAAAGTAATTTTACAATTTTCCTGGTACGTCGCCGATAATATACATATATTCTAAATAAGTTCCGGAGAAAGGCAAAGGCTAAGATAATAATTTGGGTTCCATCATTAACATAATCATCGTGATTATCATGGAAAATTATCTCGGTCCCATTCGCATACCTAGCCAGCCTCTCCTCGCTCTCGCGGCCACTGTCGTTGTCTGGTAGTTGCTGATTTCGCTATTATTACATGCTTATTTCGTGTAATGAGTGCGATTAGGATTTTCAATGAAGTGGGGTTAACAATGTGCCCTGCATTTCTAGTTGGCCTATCTCTCAGCTTCTCGTTTCCGGGAAGGCCTATCCCGGCCAGAAATCTCTCAGCGGATGACGCTGCAGCATTGATTGGAATAGACATACATATACGTATGTATGGATGTGCGAGAAATGTATTAATGGTATGTATTCAATTACCAAGACCTTAGATTAACATTAATTATATTAGTAGTATATTGATTCTCATTCTGTGGTTTAAAATATACTTTGTTTGTGGTATTGTTAATAGAATCTAGAGCGGAATCTAAATCTGGGCACGGCAAGCACTATGCAGGAGACCAGAATGTTGTGTGTAAAAATCACCGATTTTAAATGTTACAATACTTTTTTTCGCAAACAATTGTGTTAGAACGCTCTACATAAAGGACGTCTACATTTGTTGAGTTATAATTTCAAACTGATCTAATTTTGGATAAGTACGATCTTATTCTAGACTTATCTCTAGACCATCGGAGTGGCCTGGTTATCGCTAAAATGGAAAACATTATTAAAGCCAATAAGGGGATCACAGCCTCCCCGATACCACTTATCTTCAAAGATATCCTGTGACCGCACGCAGGGTGTCATATTAAATGTCAAGTGTATAAAAGTATTTGTGTTAGACCTATAGGCCACTTATAAGTGGCCTCTGTGTTTCAGCTATACGCACACATGTGCTAAGCAGTGCATAGCTGCAGCGATTCTATACAGTTTTTAGGTAGCTCATTAACTTATTTATACATACAAGTATGTATGTATATATAAATCTGTGTTCATGTTTGAACAATTGAACATTCTCTTAAACAAGAGCTTAAGTTACTAACATTACCTTTACTGAAATTTTGTAGTTCGTTCCTAATATCACCTTCGACTAGGTCACATCACTGTGGACGGCAGTCCACGTAGTGACGATGAGCACCGAAACTGTGGTGCGCAAAAAGACTACTATATAGAGCCGTAGAGTTAAATATCTGCTACGATAGTCCGATGAGAACCATTTATACCTTGATCGAAAGGTATTATAAAATATATTCAATAAACAAAAGATATTCAATAAACAAGATTTTAACGGCCTTTCCGAAATGAGAATGTTTGTCCTGTTGTTTGTCTGTCTGTCTGTGGGTCTATCTATGGCCCATATATGGGTCTGTCGATTTTTATGTTTTAGAGACCTGGAACCACTTTAATTTTTTTAGCTCGAGTTGAACAAGTTTTGTTCTACCACTTTTTGGTTTTCCCGCTAATCTGGCGGGAAAACAGCTAAAAAAGCTAGATTTCCCGCGCCTATAACTAAACGACTAAAGCTACAGAAACGTGCTATATGTTTTAGAAAGGTTTTTTTAAATGATAATAGCTTTGCCTTTACATAATTTATTAAACATTAATATAAAGTTTAAAAATCTATAATTAAAATACATTTTTTTTAAGTTTTTGAATTTTTTTTTTAAATGGCTCTAACGATTTTAATAGTTACTCAAGGACATATAGCCCTTGATATTGCTCAACTTTTGGTATATAAGACATATCTGGAAAAATTCGCTATCCCGAGATATTACTCATTAAAATTAGTAGCAAAGATCCCATATTCCTAAGCTTTTACATGCACTATACGTACATTTATGTAAAAATACAAGTAGAGTCATATAGAAATGTGCATCATTTGCAATAAACTTTAAAATTATCATACTGAAAATATTTTATATTTAAGAAACCGATTTAAAATTTTTGTTTTTTTAAGAAAACGATTTATAATTTTTGTGTTTAATTGGATTTAATATTTGCGTTTCCCGCTACTTTGGCGGGAAAACAGGAAAAAAATCGATTTCTCGCGCCCATAACTTCTGAACGACTAATATTACAGAAACGTGCTATATGTCGTTGGAAAGGTATTTTGATGTGATATTTACTTTGCCTTGACAAAATTGATCTAGATATTAGTACAAAGAATTTAGAATAAAAATTATTTTTTTAAGTTTTTTAAATTCTGTTTTAACAAGAAAGGAAGTTAAGTTCGATAAACCGAAATTAGTATAACCTTACTGTCTGCAATTGGATCATTGAAAATCGATCCATTTTAGTAATGTTGGAAAAAATATCGAATTTTGTAAATTTTACATTTTACATGTAGAATTTTACATTTTTATATAAATCTACCGATCGCTTCTATGACAGCTATATGATATAGTGTGCCGATCTTAATAAATTTAAAACCGTATTCCTAAGCCGTAAAAAATGATATATCTCGGAATTTAAAGAAATAAGTTTAAAAACAGAAATGTTAAATTTTTTTACATTTATTTCGCTATCGTTCATATGGCAGCTATAGGATATAGTGGTCCGATCTCGGCCGTTCCGACATATATACTGTGTGCTAAAGAAATAAGACTATGCTGAAAATTTCAGCCCGATAGCTCAAAAACTGAGAGACTAGTTCGCGTAGAAACCGACAGACAGACGGACAGAGAGACGGACAGACAGACGGACAGACAGACGGACAGACAGACAGACGACAGGCAGACGACAGGCAGACGGACATGGCTAGATCGACTCGGGTGGTGATGCTGATCAAGAATATATATACTTTATGGGGTCGGAGATGCCTCCTTCACTGAGTTGCAAATATCATGGCAAAATTATAACCCTCTGCAAGGGTATAAAAATGGCTTTTACGGTTGTGATAGTCACTTCAGGCCGTAAAGCCCTTGAGATAGCTGCTTACCTTTTGGTATACAAGCCATATCTCTGAAAATTCGCTTTCAAATAATCAAATTTTGTGATGATTAATAGTAAAGTTAACGTGTCGTTTTCGGCACTAAGCTGTAAAATACCTAGCCTTGAAACTAAGGAGCAGCGTGTCGAATTAGATACTAGTTAAATTACTTGTAATTTATTTTTGTTAACGTTACTATTAATCATCACAAAATTTGATATCAGAAACTTTTGAAGTTAAACGTGCCATCGTCACTTTTATCTCCCCTCGTTAAGAGGTGTTTTTGTTAGATTTTGTTATCATAGGTTAGTTTTGAATGTATTTTGAGTTTTGCTTCCAATGAAAAAACTAATGTGAACTATTAACCAAAAATTTTATTTTTATTAGTGGGTGCCAAGTTATTTATTTAACCCTTTCGACCCCACCGTTGCCTGTGAACAACTTTGGAAGTTTACAGTCTAACCATCCGCGTTCATCTCACTTTGTTTCGCTATTTCAATTTAAAAGTTTTAGTTTCGTTTTTCTCGAATCACGATGTTTGAGATCTATAACCCGATTTGTCTTAAACTTCTACCACATATTCTTAAATGTACTCCCTATGGTGCATCAAAGGTATTTTTTTTATTAAGGACATCGTTTTGAAGTTATGGATTTGTAAAGTTAATTTTTTTTTTTTTCGAAATTCGTAACTTTTGAAACAGCTGTCAGTTTTTTACAAAAAAAAAAATTGTTAACAACCACAAGTTTTAGTCTTCCGGCTTACCGCTATTCCGGAATCGTGTATCCCATGAACTAGCATTTTGAATAACGCGTCCTACTGACTCATATTTCCGGCGTTTTGTTCAAAATTTGGTTGTTTTTTATTAACTAAAGATTAGTCTATATGTAAAATATATATTCTTTTCAATTTGATCTATAGGTTCCCCAGAAAAAAATGTAGTTTTTATACCATTTGGAGCCGTTAGGGTGGCGTGACCTCAAAATATTTTTAAAATTTAGCACATTTTTAAATGACAGAATATGAAAATCGTGCTCATTTTACGAATGTAAGTGTAGGAGAGAGGTCCCGGTTGTGGACACCCCCATTGTAAATGTATAAACAACATTTTTTTTCTTATTTTAGAAAATTTGTCTGTTAGGCCTGGTCGTGGGCATACTTTTCTTCAAACTTATAAACTGCATAATAAAAATGTAGTACAAAAAAATGACATTTAAACCACTGACATTAGTCAGGGCTTTGAGCTTCACATCGAAGCCAGACGATTAAGACTCCGACGATGGATGTTAAAAATTATGTTATCTTCCTTCTTCTTTTTTATGAATAAATAAATACATTTTCTTTAAAAAAATAAACTTTCAATTTGTAGTTATTTGCTGTAAATTTGTAACGTCTACCTTTAATTTGGAACAATATTTTCGTATAATATGCAATTCAAAAGCTCGCACCCGCAACCATTTTTTTAAGGCCCCGTTTTCATAGCCAGTTTCTTTAAACCGAGTACCCAACACATTCCGAGAAACCACCATTTCTCGCCACCACGCCCCCTCTACACGCCCCCAGGTCAGCCTTGTCCTTGAGTTGGCATCTTTAATGCTGCCTACTTTTTAAATATCTCTCTACTTTTTTTACCCTTGCAAAGGGTATTTTAATTCTGACCAGAAGTTTGAAACGCAGTGAGGAGGCATCTCCAACCCCATAAAGTATACATATTCTCAAAAACTGAGAGACTATTTCGCGTAAAAAACGTCGGACAGACGGACATGGACATTTATAAATTTCGAGATAAAGCTGTTTTTACGGATTTATATATTTACGATCTTAATTCCTATACGATCGCACAACTATATCATATGACTGCCATAAAAGCGATCGGTTGATTAATATGAAAGTGTAAAATTCTACATCTATAATGTCTTGGTAAGGTTTTTTCAATTTTATCATAATGGATCAATTTTTAATGATTCAATTGCAGACTACATGGGTATACAAACTTCGGCTTACCGAGGTTAGCTTCCTTGCTTGTTTTGTTATCGAACAAAAACATCTCTTAAAGAGGTGAGGTAAAAGTGACGATGGCACATTCAACTCAAAAAATTGCTGATACCAAATTTTGAGACGATTAATAATTATTTAAACAAAAATATTTAAACATTTTTTAATTAGTTTCAAAATTGCACTTAGCTAAAAAAATTAAAAAGGCAAAACAGGCTAACTTTGAAATTTATTCTCTTTGAACAGAATTCAGACAATTTCGTCGAGATCGGATTACGACTTTCTATACTTTTCATTGAAAAAATTAAACCAAAAACTGCTTGCCACCAAAACCAAAAGGTACTGATCATAAAAATATATTATGAGAAAAGTTGCAGGAGGAGCACATTGAGACAAGATGTTCTGAATTCACAATTAATGGGTCTACAACATAGGTAGACACTCACTTAACAAAACTGAACATTTTTTTAAACTCTATTTAAATTGATCTTTCTTTCCAAAACCCATATGTAAACGTAATTTTCTACAATTACAAATTGTTAAAAATAGACGCACATATCAAGCATAATTTTAGTACATTCCTGAAGACTTAATATTAATTTCAAATTTTAGAGTTTTGCTTTCTATCGTTGCAAAGTTATTGATTTGAATGTGCCTTTTAAAATTAAGCTAAATTAAACAAATAATGTGCGATTACAACAGCTGACTTTAACAGTTGGCATTTTAATACTAGAATGTTAAGTTAACATTTGCGGTATGTAACACAACAGCATAATTAATTCTTAACACATTAAAATTTAAACAGGGAAATTGGCATACTTTTAAAAAATAGATTTATTAACAAAAAAAAATGTCAAATTTCCCATAGTGCTTTGTTGGGGTATATATAAGTGTGCGCACACATATATATATATATTATACATCTGTATACATATCTGTGGATGATGCTAAATTTTTGCTTTTAACTCATTGTTTACTTATTGCTCGCCTTGGGTTTTCCACAAGCCCAACCCCTTAGCCCGTTGGTGTCCTTGCCGCTGGTTCGCTGGTTTTAATTTTTGTGGCCAGCAATTCGCACACTTACACTCACAGGTGACAGACGTCAACCTTGTACCCTTATTTTTTTTATAACCTCCTAAAAAGGGGGCATTTTACCAAGCCGAGTGGGAAACCATTTCCCCGATTTTGCCTTCGCCTTGGTAGTTGATTTCTGTCACAGCTGCCGTTTGTGATTTGTGTTTCTTTACCTCACCCATTTTCCTTTTGTCTTTGCCGCTGTCACTGTGGCTGTCGTTGCCTATTTTGGAATTTGGTAGGTAGATTTATTGCTCATACGCACTGTCTGCTGTGTGCCATCTATTATTTATTTTGTACTCCTATTTATAAGCTGTTTAAGGCGCTGCCAGCAGGCAGGCCATAGCTCGAGTGAAAAATTACGAACTAAAAAATTGATTATCTTATTCGAGATTATCCCAAGTGTCTTTGTGAGGTGTTGTTGCCCTATCGATGTGGGTTGCCTAAGCCGCTATGGAACATACTCTCGTACATACACTTATGAGGTACAAAAAAAAAATTATTTAAGCTTGTGAGAGGATCCTAATTTATCCCTTAAGGCTTTATTTTATTACCTAATCTAGGGATGAATATCGATATATAAAAATGTAAGCACATTATGTTCTTCTAAAATTTATGGAATGCCTTCCCCGAAAACCAACTGGAATAGAAACAAGAAACCTCTGTTTTTAGGCGCAACTATAAGACCAAACAAATGCACTGCATTTATTTATTTTCAACTTGACATTTTAGTCAGTTAGTAATTAACGACTGTATACAAACATTTTAGCAACTTGAGGCTGACCTTAATGGCTTAATTACAGGACCAGCCGATATCCACTTTTTTTTTTAAAGCACCTTTAACCCCTTTCTGCCTCGCCTGAAATACTTTCCTTTTTAATGCGAACTGCAATTTCAGCGTCCTTTTTTTCGAGGCTTGTTAGAATAAGACGCAGATTTTCTCGTTTCCGCTTGGACAGGATCCGTTCGCGTGGAACTTGTTATCGCCATAAGACCATACCGGCCGTCTTTAGATTCGTCTTTCCTATATTGAGTGAACTTTCGTTTTTTAATGGAGTTTCTTAATTTCCGCTTGGGTTAAAGTGCAAATCTTATTTGATATAAGTAAACTTTTTCGGGCATGGAACTTTCTTTCTCTTCGAGCGAACATTTAACCACTCCGTTGGTCTATTTAAGAATTTAATAACCGCTACTAAAACGCGGACTTTGAAATAAAATTCAGCTTCAAATATAAACTCAGCAAATGAAGACGGCGAATTATAAGGAAAATCCAATGATAGGTAAACAAAAAATATTAATCTGCCAAGGGCCGGAAAGATTCAGGGTATATTTTATATTATATTCTTTTTATAGTTGCAATTTAAACATTTTAGTGGACTGTATTAATTTTATTTTACTATATTCCATATAATATTTAATGCAAGTAACAATTTGCAACGGCCTCGTTTTATGGCTTTATATTTATTTATTACAATTTTTTCTTTTAACATTTTATTCTTTTACATTCTTTGTTTAACAATTAGCTTTAATGTTATTTATTTTAGACATTAAGTACGCTGCTAAGTATATCTATGGCTTGTAATTGCCTTCGTATCTTTTTATACCCGGTACCCATAGGGTACAAGGGTATTATAAGTTTGTGCCAACCGAGAATGTATGTAACAGGCAGAAGGAGGCATCTCCGACCCCATAAAGTATATATATTCTTGATCAGTATCACCAGCCGAGTCGATTTAGCCATGTCCGTCCGTGTGAAACAACAGATCTCAGAGACTATCAGAGCTAGAGTTACCAAATTTGGTGACAACATTGGAATCTGTTGCACGCAGATCAGGTTTGTTTTAAAATATGGCCACGACCACTTCCGCTCTCAAAAGTCATAAAAAACGTTAAATAAGCTATACTCGCTTTTTTTCGGGTACAAGTTAATAAATACAAAAAATGAATAAAATAGAGCGGACGTTTCCTGAAAATTTCAGTAAAATCGGATGATAAACATGGGAGATATTAGCAAAAGGGTTTGAATTTTAACACACCTAAGGCACTGCTGTTGCAAGCTTTAGCCGACAGGTGGCGCATTCGAGCCTTGGCCGTGCGTTATAATGGCGCCAATGTATGTATGTACAATGTATGTATGTACAATTTTAATTTGCCTTTTAGTGTGATACCGGGTATCTCACAGTCGAGCACAGTCGACTGTAGCTTTCTTACTTGTTTTTTATTGCAAAATATATAAATAATACAATTATAATAATAATTACCAACATTAAAGAAGTATGGCCAGGAACATGATGAAAATCTAAATTGTTTTACTTTAACTTATGATTTTTCAAATCATTTATTTCCTTTAATAGGTTCTTAATTTCTACAGTATGATTAATTATCGGTGTGCCTAACTTGTCCCAAACAACCTTAGGTATATCGTTTATCTCATCTATATATGACAATGATAGTGTCCCTTGATCTTCTAATTGGATACTGTGGTGAGCAACTAATATATCGCTATCTGTTCGAGCAGTACAATCTGACCTAATTGTTCAGACTCCTTGTTCTGGTTAATCTACTATCTGTAACTTGGAGTTGGCACATTGAATTCGAGCCTTGTTGTTATTTTGAACTTTAAACCCTCTGCAAGGGTATAAAAAGGCTTTTTTTTTAAATCTAAAAAAAATAGAAGTGCAAAAAAAATGTAATTTTTATACCCTTGCGAGGGTATTATAATTTTGACCAGATGTTTGCAACGCAGTGAAGGAGGCATCTCCGACCCCATAAAGTAGATATATTCTTGATCAGCATCACCAGCCGAGTCGATCTAGCCATGCCTGTCTGTCCGTCTGTCTGTCTGTCTGTCTGTCCGTCTGTCCGTCTGTCGGTTTCTACGCGAACTAGTCTCTCAGTTTTTGAGCTATCGAGCTGAAATTTTCAGCATAGTCTTATTTCTTTAGCACGCAGTATATATGGCGGAACGATCAAAATCGGACTACTATATCCTATAGCTGCCATAGGAATGATGGTGAAATTAATGTAAAAAAAATTTTAGCTTCTCTGTTTTTCAACGTATTTCTAAGAATTTTGAGATATAGCAGTTTTAATGGTTCTAGAATTACGGTTTTCATTTCATTAAAATCGGACCACTATATCATATAGCTGTCATAGAAGCGATCGGTCGATTTATATGAAAATGTAAAATTCTACATGTTAAATTTAAAATTTACAAAATGTTTTTTCAACATTACTTAAATGGTTCGATTTTCAATGATCCAATTGCAGACTGTAAGGGTATACCAACTTCGGTTTACCGAAGTTAGCTTTCTTTCTCGTTTTTTTTTAATTCAGGTTTAAAATTGGTTCCTTAAATTGGTTGCCAGAAAAGATATCTGGCAACGCTACCTAAGTCTGGACAGGAGGGAACGGTGAAGGGACGACGCTTCTGCGAGAAATCTATCGACTATCAAGGGTTAGCGAAAACGAACAACTGTCCTATGTATATCTTTAAGTTTCCATATTCAATAAAGTGTTTTATACTTAAGCAAAAGTCTTGGCGATTCAACATCGCCAAACTTTGGAACGAGATGGCGCCTTCTAGCTGTCAGCCTTCGGGTCCAGGTGAGCTCATACAAAAAGGAAGATACATTTACAGGTGGAACTTTTAACCTATCAACTAAGTGGTTCGGCGTATGTTTACCTTAGGGTCAGTCAAGGAAATACCCATGAGGTAGGTGGTTCGGCGTTCGATTACCTTAGGGTTAAGGAAGAACTGTACACACGAACTAGTTCGATATGTAGTTCAGGCAAGGCCAATCGACACCTCCAATACTGTAGGGTACTTTATGGAGTCGGAGATGCTTTCTTTACTGAGTTACAAACTTCTGGATAAAATTATACTACCCTGCAAGGGTATAAAAAGTTGATTTGGGTTTTTGTGAGGATTTGAACCTCTTCCGATCTTGCATAAGCAAACTACTCCGATCACGCAGACCACAAGGCTACATCCATAGCTGTAGCTCCTGCGGCGAGTGTCAAGCTAAACAGTGTTTGATTTAAAAAAAAAAAAAAAAAAATCAGAATACAGAGCTTAAAAAGCGTGTGAGAAGGGTACAGCATGTTGGCATCTCACAGTCGATCTTACTCGACTGTAGCTTTCCTACTTGTTTCTTTTGGAACTGGCCCCGAATGAATGCTTGTTGGTGCTTCAGTTATTGACTATTATTTTAGCCTTGACGGTAAAGATATGTCCTGAATGGTTTGCTGTGTCATTAAGGTTGAGTTTTCCGCTGCAGTTTGTGTTTCTGTTTTGGGTTCTGTTTCTGTCCGCTCTGACTAGCTTAGGTGAAGTGGCCAGTGAGCTGTGGATGATGCTCTAATTAAATTTCGACAGCTAGTACACTCAGAACACGAATTCAGCCTAAAACTAAGAAAATCGACATAAATCGAGAGTCACTTATATTTAAAAAAATTGTCTATTTATAAGAAAAATGTTCTATTTTAAAGAAATTTTTTCTTGATTTCAGAAACTTTTACCCCAAAAAGTATAAAACAAAACCCTGAAAAATAGAGCGAAACTTTTCACCATTATTTCTTATTTTTAAGAAAAATTTCTGCATTTTAGAAATTTGTACCCTAAAAAATAGAAAAGTTTTGCAGAAAACGTGGGATTGATACTTTTTCTGAAAAACGCCAAAAACTTCCACAAAATGTCATTCTTTTTTTGTGAAGAATGCGGTGTTTTTATGTGGTCACACCATACGGATCTGTGATATTGATGTAAATTTGGCTGAAAACATCTATATGCGTGCTCTTATTGTGAAATGCGAATGTAAACAAAATGGAAGAAGTGCTAAGAAAACTGAGTGGCCAATTGTTTGTTGATCTTTTTAAAGGTAAGTCTAAATAAAGTCCATAAATATGCGCATGTGAAATACATTAAATTCGCGCCCATCTTAAATGCGCCTTTTTTGTAATCATTTAACTGCAAGGAACACGATAATACAGCTTGCTTTGGGCTTAAAGTCGCCTATTATAATTAAAAGAGTCCCAGATCAATCCTTGTCTTAGTGTTAAAGTATTCCTAAGCATTGAGTCAAAACGAGAGGTCAATAGTCACCCTCTCGCTCTCTAGCACTGCTTAGGAACAATTTTCGCGTGTCTGATAACCCAACATTAAAAAAAATTTTTAGAAAAATTTCTAAGTAAAACACGTTAATCGACGTGACGTATCATGATTGCAACTTCGGTTGCCTGAACTTGAAAACTTAAAAACTAAAAAAAAAAAACTCTTCAGATACTAATTTGTGGTACTGGGGAAATTATTTATGATTTAAAAGAGTTTTATTTACGTGTCAGGTTAAACTACCCTCAATCCTCAAGTGCGTAGAAGTATGTTTTAAAATATTTACAGTCTTAAACATAAAATATACAGATGAGTGTCATCTGATATGGTCATTTATTCTTAAAACTTAATTAAATGAAATTTTTATTTTTGTCTTTTTTTATTATTGTCTTTTATATCATTAAATAAAGCTGAACAAATTTTATTATTATTTTTACATCTTAAATTTAGTTTAAATTGATCAATTTCGGAATCATTATATATTTTGAATATTTTAAAATTTTAAAATTTTCTCAATAATTTCAATCAATTTGCTTTTAAAAATGCTATCATGCTAAATTTGCTAGAAATTTTTTGAAAATAATACCGTATTTTTAAGACATATTCGTTTATTACATTTAAATAAAAATTATGTTGAATTGCCATGCGGCAATTTATTGGTTATTATTATAAACTACCCTCAATCCTCAAGTGCGTAGAAGTATGTTTTAAAATATGTACAGTCTTAAACATAAAATACACAGATGAGTGTCATCTAATATGGTAATTTATTCAAAGATATTTTTATAACATAACCCTAAAGACGTGCAAAACAGAGCAATTTCGGAATTGCTAAACGACGTAAAACACATTGCAAAAGAAATTTTTTTTTATTATTTTTACATCTTAAATTTAATTTAAATTCATCAATTTCGGAATCATTATTTACTTTGATATTTTTAAATTTTAAAATTTTCTCAATAATTTCAATCAATTTGCTTTTAAAAATGCTATCATGCTAAATTTGCTAAAAAAAATTTGGAAAATAATACCGTGTTTTTAAGGCATATGCGTTTATTACATTTAAATACAAATTATGTTAAATTGCCATGCGGAATGAGCGAATGTTTTCATTTTTTTTTTCTAATTTTAAAACGTTTTCAAAGCATGTACGAAATCATAATAACGCCTCATCTGCTTACAATTTTGAAAGATCCATTGATAATTCAACTGAAGTCGAATTCGAAATATAACCAGAAGTAACTAACCAAACTAAAAATACTGAACTTTTCAATAGCCAAGACGATGAGCTTTACAATTCAACATTGCAGTTTACTTTAAATATATCTTAAAAAATATCACTTCCTAGGAAACATACTTTTCAAATTGAAAAGCAAATCACACGTAATATAACTGATCCTATACAGAATAAACTACAAAAATTAAGAAATGAAATTATATCTGTAAATGACACAAAAAAAATTATGAATGACTTAGATCAAGTTATTAATTTTTGTAAGAATCCATTTATTGGATTTGAAAATGAATATAATTTTATAAATAAACTTAAATGCTTAGTATAAATAAATATTATAAATGCTTGTATAAGGACCATATGTTTTTACAATAGACGACACAGTGTCTTCAGTAAGACATAAAAACTGCATGACTTTGGGTTGTAAGAAATCGTCGGGTGTTATTTTTCCAATCAAATTCCATCTAAAAATTAGTTTTGAGTTACCGAACGTTTTTACCTCTTTTTTAAAGAGGTTATATTTTCTTCAAATTCAAACCAAAATAACTAATTTTGCAAATGGCACTTTATGGAAGAAGTTTATTCATTCCAATAAAGGGCAACGTAAAATAGTATTTCCAGTGCTTTAGTATGTGTATGACTTTGAAATAAGTAATCCCTTAGGGCCTCATTGCGATCCACTTTTAGCAGTCTATTTTTCCTTGCCCACCGCTCCCTTATAACTGAATGAGATTTTTTGTGCAGATTTGTTTAAATCTTCAAATGTTAAGAATTTATGCAACGCGAAGTGTTTTTATAAACTGCTTGATGAACTCAAGGAACTGGAGGATAAGTAAGTAATAGCTATTTTACGTTATGTCTAATTTTAGCTGATAACCTAGGATTGAATAGTATATTAGGGTTTACATCGTCATTTGCGTCGACATATTTTTGTAGGTTTTGAAAAATGCTAAAAGAGAAAACTGCTTCTGCTTATAAAGAGTCGGTTAAATATCTTAGAAATTCGACAAACTACGCAGAAGACTTTCAGTTATTAGACGTCTTAGAGACGGGAGTACGAGACGAGAGTACGAATGCATTTTTAATAAACTGAACAATTTTTCTGTAGTTCATAACTTTTCTGTTGATATATTACATGACGTTTTTGAGGGGGCTTTAAAATATGATACTTGTCAGATAATTCTTTCTTTTATTAATACAAAGATTTTAGATTTAGAAACTATAAACTTAAGGAAAAGTAGTGTTAAATATGGCGCTTCCGAAAAAGGAAATATTTTTCCGACTTTTCAGCTTAAGCAGTTGAAAAATAAGAATATTAAAGAAACAGCGAGAGAGCTTCTAATTTTATTACATTTTTCCCTTTAATGGAGGAGACCTAATTGCAATTGATGACCATGTTTGGAAATTTGTGAAAAATCTTTTAAAATTAATTGATTGTGTAACGCATTCACAGTACAATGTAACTAAATTAAAAACATTAAGAAGAGTGATACAATACCATAATAGAGAATACCTTATTTAAGGATACCTTAAAACCAAAACATAATTTTTTAACCATTACTATAGAATAGTTGGGGAATCAGGTCCTCTTAAATACCTTTGAACATTTCCGTTTGAAATTAAGCATACAACTTTGAAATCATATGATATAAATATGACTTCACGGAAAATATATTGGCGTCTATTTCAAAGAAAATGTGCATTAGTTATTCTGAATTTCTCCAAGGTGTAAAAAAGGAGCATATTCTGTACAGTAAAACAAAATGTTTGGCATCGAGTTCCATTTTCAAAAATGAACTTCTGCAGATCGTTAAGGACATTAAAAACATAACTTGTTTTGCTAAAAAGTAAAATACTTAAATTTTAAATTAATTCACCAAAGCTCACTAACTATCCCCCTATCGAATATCATAATCTTAAAATAAGTTCTACCTAAAACAAAAATATATTTTTAAAACATTATACTATTTTTAAGCAAAGAAAAATGTAAATATAAGTGTACATAAATATGTAAATCAAAAATAAAAGAATAGAAAAATTTGTTACACTTTAAAAAAAATATTTTATTAAATAATAGAAAATGCCTTTATAAATTTCAAAAAAACATATTTATAAATTCAAAAAATATTTTCTTTAAAATGAGAAAATTATTTTCTAATTATTAAAAAATAAAATGTATTAAATTTAGAAACATTTATTTCTTAATTTAAGACATTCCAACCTTAGACTTTAGAACAAAATTTTACATTTTAGAGGTCAGACGCCCTATATCTTAGAAATACATTTTCTGAATTTTAGAAAACAAATTTCTGCTTTTTAGGGCGTGTCGCCGTTGGTGACAAAAGTATGGCAATTTTCTGGGCGAACACAAACCACTACCGCCTCGTCACGTCGCAGTCATGAGCCCAAAATGTGCGAGCAAGGGCAAAAAACTCTGACACAAAATTGGATCTCAATTCAAAACTCTATATTTCGTCAGTCATTTTTGATGGTCTCGTGCCCGCCTCAAAAGAACGACTAAAAAAACAAATCAAAACTTTTCCACTCAGTGCAGATGTGCACAATTCCCTTTAAAATTGTTGTTGCATTACTATCATATGCGTTATTTTTGCAATTTCAAGCGATCGACAACCTATTGTCTATTTCTTTTAAATTTAACAAGGAATCGAGGAAAAAAAGTTTGATTTATTTAGTTCATTCGTTTAGGTCAGCAGTCTATAACTGCAAACTTGATATGCGTGCAATATGTTACAATGTTGTCGCCAAATTTGGTGGCTCTAGCTCATATAGTCTCTGAGATCTGCTGTTTCATATAGCAGACAGACAGAGGGACATGGCAAAATTGACTCAGCTGGTGAAGCTGATTAAGAATATGTGTACTTCATACGAGCGGAGATGCCTCCTTCTGGCTCTTACTTACATTCTCGGTTGGCACTAAGTACTTTATGGGTAAAAAATAGCTGCCAAAGGAAAATTATTTTGTTGAAGTGCAGGGAGTGACAGTATATAGAACGGTACGCGCCTTCTGCCTCTGCCCGGAAACAGTATGTAATAGCAGCAGCAGGAGGGTACACACAAAAAGTTTTCTGTTTTACATAAATGTTGCCGGATTTTAACCTTCTCACTCACCCTACCACCTTATAAAAAAAAAAAAAAATTGTTACAAAAAAATTTAATTATAATTAAAAACCTTGACTAAAAAACATAGCTCAGACAAAAAACACTAATTCGCACACCAGGCACATTATCCACTTCGTTCGCGAGTCACTTCCGGTTCCTGGCGCTGAACTTTTGGTCCGGTTGACCCTTCCCTTAGTGGGATTCTTTGACGTTTGTTTAACTATGCATTAGCGTTGGCGCGATCTAGGGAATACGTCACATACACTTAAATGGCACATACATACATATATAATTCCCAGGGTATTCTTGAACATACCAATTATTGGCATTTTAAACTAACGCTAAACGACAAAAAAAAAGTATTTTTTTTAAATTTTCTTATGCGAGTGCAATTTTAAAACAAACTTGATTTGCGTGCAACATATAGAAATGTTGTCACCAAAGTTGTAACTCTTATAGTCTCTCTATAGAGATCAGTTTTCCAACGAGGACTGACAGACGTACATGGCTAAATGAAAGAGCATTTTATCATTTAGTGGAATAGCTGTTAATATTGAAAAACAAAATTGAAATCAAAGCAGATATGTATGTAATTACAATGCATTTTGTTTTGTGTATTATAGTAGAATATAATTTACCAGTGAACGGATAAAGAAAGGATATGTCCAGGATATGTTCAGTCATTTAATTCTAATAAGTATTGCCGAGCTTGCACTAAATCAAACATTGAACTGAAATGTAATACAGAAGGAATAGAAGCATCATTGGGAAATATAATAAATTACACTGAGCCTAATTATTATCACAGATACTGGTAGTAAAGGACATTGCATTTTGAATGATCCTAGATCATTTCACGTGGCAGAAAATATTTGTTTCGATATCATGCATGACGTATTTGAGGGGGTATGTAATTTGATATACTTAATATTATAATATCTCTAATCAAAGAAAAAGTAATATACCTAGATGAGTTAAGTTGTCGTAAAAAGCTTTTCTATATGGAGCTACTGAAGTGGAAAATAAGTTCAAGAGAATTAACATTGATCGATTATACCATTTTTAAACTTCTTTTATAACCAGAATACACCGAGTTTGATATTAAGGCGTTAAACAACTTGCATACCTACACCACCAAAAATATATCGATATTTTTGGGCCATTCAAAACTAAGCACCATTTTTCAATACACTACGCAATAAAATGGCGGTCCGCTAAAACCCTTATGGTGTATGTGCACGGCAGTCCACGTAGTGACGATGAGCACTGAAACTGTGGTGCGCAATATATATATGTATAAGGTGCGTTTCAGAATCATAAGACACTATGATTTTCATCACTATTTTTTTATTTTTGTTTATATTAAATCGAAAGTGTTTTTATAGTGTTAAAGTAGTTAAGCTACAGTTATGACAAAAGAAAAAGTGTGGAATATTGCTTCCATTAGAAAGCAAGAAAGAAACCAAACTTCGGTAAGTCGAAGTTTGTATACCCTTGCAGATAAATCATTGAAAATCGATCCGTTTTGGTGAACTTAAAAAAACATCGAAGTTTGTAAATGTACTTATAAATTTTAAATTTTACATGTAGAATATTATATTTTCATATAAATAAACCGATCCTTTCCATGGCAGCTGATATAGTTGTCCGATCTTAATGAAATTAAAACTGTAATTCGAAGACTAATAAACAGCTTTATCTTGAAATTTATAAAAATACGTTGAAAAACAGGAAAGTTAAAACTTTTTGTCCATTAATTTTCCGATCATTTATATGGCAGTTATAACATATAGTGGTCCGATTCCAGCTGTTCCGACATATATAGTAACTGCAAAAGGAAGAAGACTATCTGCATAGTTTCATTCTGATAGCTCAAAAACTGAGACACTAGCTTGCGTAGCAACGGACAGACAGACGGACACACATACAGACAGATAGACGGACAGACAGACGGACATGGCTAAATCGACTTGGCTGGTGATGCTGATCAACAATATATATACTTTAGGGGGTCGGAGATGCTTTCTTCACTGCGTTGCAAACTTCTGGACAAAATTATAATACCCTGCAAGGGGATAAATACAAACTTTTTCGTTTTCTGGGCGTATCACAATCATAAGACACGTTTCATTAAAAATTAAAATAAAATGGAACAAAAAATTTTAGTTTTGATTAATTTGTACATTTATTATCATTATTTGCTTTTAATTTTTGTACAGTTATCTTGTGACAGCAGGTGAAATTTTAGGATGGAAACAAAAAACAAAGTATTGATCTTGATCCGAGGAAACTTCGTGATAAAGGCAAAACGCTTCGGGAAATTGGTGCCATTACTGGAAGAAAACGCTCCTGTTATCAAAGAGTTCACCAAAATGAGATTTCGCTGTGTTGTGTTTTAGTTTTAATTACACGTCGAACGACACTTTAATCAACCCGACCCGATACTCCGTTCAATAAATAATTCAATAAACAAGATTTTAACGGCCTTTTTTTAAATGAAATCGTTTGCCCTGATTTTGTTTGTTGTTCGTATGAAGTCTTCGTTTAAGAGTCCTGAAACCACTTTTACTTTATTAAACAGCTTGAGCTGAACAACTTTTGATTTACCACTTTTTGGTTTTCCCGCTAGTTTGGCGGGAAGACAGGAAAAAATACAGATTCCCGCGCCCATAACTTCTAAACGACTGAAGATTTATTTGCTGAGCTATATGACGTTGCCTTGATATAATTTATCTTAATATAATAATTATAAATTTATATTTTAGATTCATTTCTTTGAGTTGTTTTAATTTTTTAAAATTTGGTATCAAAAATTGTTGAAGTTGAAGGTGCTATCGTCACATTTATCCCACCTCGGTAAAAGGTGTTTTTGTTTGATAGGGGAGCAAAGCTATATTTTCGCTTCATAACCTCAAAAATTAATACTAATACAGATTTGTTCCAGTTATGTGTCCGGCCACGGAAAAATAGGGCCTACGGAGAATTGTTACACGTCCGCCATTTTGTTTTTGATACTACAAATCTAAAACCATTTCTAGTAAATGGCTGACTTTATAATACATAATTTACAAGTTTTCGATTGGCTCATCAATTTGGCAAAAAAAAAAAAAACATCTGAAAATCCGTTCTTTTTTTATGTAATTAGATGTCCCTTAATAAGCGAGTACCGCGTGTCTTTTCGCGAATCGCTTGTTGAATTTTCGCCTTTTTCCTTGTTAATGTGTAAATTGATGCCGGTATTTGCTCAATCAGAAAATGTTAGGAATGATAATTAAAGATTATAAAAACAAGAAAGAAAGCTAACTTCGGTAAACCGAAGTTTGTATACTCTTGCAGTCCGCAATTGAATCATTGACAATCGATGCATTTTGGAAAACTTATAAAAATATCCAAGATTGTAAATTTTTATAACACTTACTTACAAATTTTACAATTTCATATAAATCAACCGATCGTTTCTATGGCAGCTATATGCAGCTATATGATATAGTTGTCCGATCTTAATTAAATTAAAACCGAAATTCTATATCTGTCAAAAACAGTTTTATTTTGAAATTTAGACACAGACGGACAGACAGACAGACAGACAGATGGACAGACAGGCGGACAGGCAGACGGACAGGCAGACTGACATGGCTAAATCGACTCGGCTGATGATGCAAGGGTATACAAATACGGACACAAGTTCATTCGACACAAGTTCATTATAAGACAAGAACACGCGGTAGTCCGTCGTGCCATGATGTGGCACGTAAAAACAAGGCACCTGCCCATCTCTAGTTTTAACTCGAATCTTGGTATTTAAACTTGGCTAAGCAGGCCTCGCCCCTGCACCGCTCACCCCAAGCACCCCCAAAGTGCCACAAAAAAGCAACCCATCACAGCCTTGTCTCTAGTCCACAGGCAAATGCCATTTTTTCGGTTCAAAATAAAAGCAAATTTTCCGCATTAAGTAAGCCATAATTGAATAACGTCATTAGCTGCTTCTAGCACAACCAGCAGTTGTGTGTGTTAATCGTGGTGTGTGTTAAGCGTGGGCTGTGTAATCAATTATGCTTTTTATGGCCAAAGAGAAGTAAGATAAGGGAGGCAAGAGGAGGTGAGGCCAAAGGGGGCATTGGAAAAATCATTAGCATCAACAACAGACGCACTGTGAAGTCTCTAGAACAAACGGCGTTGAAAAAATCAAAATTTGCATGTTTGCGTTCAATATTTTGAATAAACACATCTTATAGAAAATTTGAGAAATTTTTTAAAAAATTACAAATACAAAATTCCAATAGGCCTCTTTTTTTTAAGATATACCGTTTTAAAGTCTACTAGTTTTTCGTTTTCAAAACAACACACAATTTTAATGCAATTTAGAAAAGTTTCAAGTAGGGTTTCAAGAGAACTAGTTAATGGATGTTAATATTGTATACCCTTACAGAGAGTATTATAATTTTGCCATGATATTTGCAACGCATCTCTGATCCCATTATGTATATATATTCATGATCAACATCACCAGCCGAGTCGATCTAGCCGTCTGTCTATCCGTCTGTCGGTTTCTACGCGAACTAGTCTCTCAGTTTTTGAGCTATCGGGCTATCGGAAATTTGTATCATAGGAATATTTCTATAGCACGCAGTATATATGTCGGAACGGACTAAATTAGACTACTATATCCTATAGCTGCCATATGAATGATGGCGAAATTAATGTAAAAACGAGAAAGAAGCTAACTTCGGTAAACCGAAGTTTGTATACCCTTGCAGTCTGCAATTGGATCATTGAGAATCGATCCATTTTAGTTATGTTGAAAAAGTTATCGAATTTTGTACATTTTACATGTAGAATTTTACATTTTCATATAAATCGACCGATCGCTTCTATGACAGCTATATGATATAGTTGGACGATTTTAATCAAATTAAAACCGTAATTCTAAAACCGTATAAAACCACTATATCTTGAAATTTAAAGAAATACGAAGTTAATTTTTTTTTTAACATTTATTTCGGCACCATTCCTATGACAGCTATAAAATTAGTGGTGCTAAAGAAATAAGACCATGCTGAAAATTTTAGCTCGATAGCTCAAAAACAGAGAGACTAGTTCGCGTAGAAACCGACGGACAGACAGACGGACTTCAAAAGTTTCTGATATCAAATTTAGTGATAATTAATAGTAACGTTAACAAAAATAAATTATAAAAAAATCAAGATATAGAATAGATTTATTTGCAATAAAATTTTAGTTTTGCTGTTTGTCAACAAATTATACAAACTTATACATATATGTATATATTCAAGTCAAGATATTTTATCTTATTGCATGGTTTTTTACAATTGTTTAAAAAGGAGGTTGGAAAAGTGAAAACTGTGTTGTTTTTCAAAGAGTGTATGCACTATTAGGCTCTATTAACCAACTCGTCATCATTCGCCCCATCCTTTTTGCACGCCTTGTTGTCTTCATCTTTTGTCATCAGGCCGGGTATCCTGGCTCTTGGCTTCTTCGCTTCTTGGTCTTGAGCCTGTCTCCAGCAAATACCTTGACGCTGCGTTTAATGTCCATTCATCTTCATCTGCTTCATGCCGTCTAAGCTTCCTTTTCCCTGCCCTTTTTTTCCTTGCCCCTTTTCCTTCGTCCTTTCGTCTCACTGTAAGAGTCGAACCTTTCAACCAATTCAATGCTTACATTGCACTGTGGTCCAGAATCCCAAATTGGTGGCAGAAGCTCAATTTTTTGTTCAAGATTTCAGCAAAAACCATATTTATAATAAGGGTGTATTCACAAAATAATTGTTTAATGTGCTTCGTCTTTGTTTATAGTATATGTGCTTTTGTAATGTGATGTTTTCAGCAATTCTTAGTTAAACTAACAACGTATTGTTTTTGCTTAATGTGTGAATAATGCGACGGTTTTAATCTTTTTTTGCCCGTTTTGCCACTTTTCCTTAAAATTGAATTTTTATAGACAACATTGATTTCAGTCACGCTGAATTACTTGAGTTTTGGCTCGAAAACTGTCGGTTGTGCTGCAGCTAAGTAAAAGAAAGCTAAAGCCAAGTACGGGGGTCTTGATAAAATAGAAAATAAATCATTTTCTTGCATTTGTTCAGTTTAACATAACCAAATAAAATATAATGGTTTCAAGGTTCAAGACACGGCATCGAGAGTTGCTTGCAATACGTATGCAAATACAATTTTAAACATGTGACTTTCTTGGAGAGTCTATCCAAAATGTAGGTCGCCCACGATTAACCTATGATGAAGGAAGTTCTCGCTTAAAGCGCAAGTTAGCTACAAAGGACAGAGGAGCAGACAACAACAATAATGCAGATCTTCTTCTCCATGCGTCTGCAAAAAAGCTGCGTTTGAAAAATGTAAAAGATGAAAGAATGAAGCCTGAACCTGTACCTTTTACTGCAGAAGAAGCTTAAGATTTTCTAATAGAAAATAACTTGTCAAAAAGGCAATGCATTGTCATAAGACATCAATCTCAAAACCGAAATTGCGACATTTTTCCGAACTACAATAAATTGATTGCAGCAAAATTCTAATGTAGGCCTAATGAGTTGTAAATTTTTAAGTCAGTTTCGTCTGTTCCTTTACAAAACTTATTAAATCACACAAGTGGGCGCATAATGATATTACAAAACCCTGTCATCAGTGAATATACAGATATTTCAAAAATAAAATTAATTGCCAGCTATGGGTTTGGCGGATCGACTGGCCAAAGCTTCTACAAACAAAATGTTCAAGTCGATAAAAATTTGAACTCGACAGACACACTAAATCAGTCTTTGTTTGTAGGTCGAGTTATTTGGATGAACCGCACTCCACAATCTGTTCGATTTTGAAGACCTCTTAATATTAAGTTCATTAAAGAAACAAAAGCACATATTTTAAAAGAAAAGGCCATTTAAACTTGCAAATTCAACATTTACTGCCGCTTGTATATAAAGACGCAAACAAAAAGTGATATACCATACACTTTGAACTTCAGATGACATTAATTGACGGAAAAGTCCTTAATGTCTTAACAGAAACAAGTTCCACTCAGTCTTGTCCGATCTGCAGTGCTAAGCCTCTGCAGTTAAAGCCAATCGCTGATCTGCAGTCTGACAGTTTTATGCCAAAGCACTCACAAGCTCTACAATACGGAGTTAGCCTCCTACATGCGTGTATTCGTTTTTTCGAATTTGTTCTTAAAGTTGCATATAGGATTGGTATCAAAAAATGCCAAGCTCGTGGTCCTCAAGATAAAGAACTAATAGCTGCACGGAAAGCGGAAATTCAATGTCAATTATGGGAGGAGCTTGGACTTCATGTCGACAAACCCAAGGCAAATTGAAGCGGCAATACTAATAACGGGAACACAGCTAGAAGAGCATTTTTAAAAACTGATACATTTGAGAACTTCCATATAATTTTAATTAGCATTTCATGCAACTATGAAATTGACGTCGACAAATTTCAACATTACTGTCAAAAAAGTGGCTCATATACATGGAAAGATATACCTGGTACCCAATGCCGGCGCAGATAATAGCCGCTTCTTCCCTTCCAGTTGGCTGTCTCGGTGAAAACGCATCAGAAGCCCGGAACAAGTGTTATAAAAAAGATAGACTTTCGCACGCAAGACAAAATAGCCGACTTAATAACATGACTAATTGTTTTGTCATTCTGTTTTGCAGAGCACTGGATTCATCGGATTCCATGGTTTCGAGCATTTATATTGAAAGAAGACCACAGCAAAATAAACGAGAACGAAAGCTAACTTCGGTAAACCGAAGTTGGTATACCCTTGCAGTCTGCCATTGGATCATTGAAAATCTAACCATTTTAGTAATGGTGAAAAAATATCGAATTTTGTAAATTTTATATTTTACATGTAGACATTTTACATATAAATACATTTTCATATAAATCGACGCTATATGATATAGTCCGATCTTAAAAAAATGAAAACCGAAATTCTAGAACCAAATAAAACTGCTATATCTCCAAATTTATAGAAATACGTTTAAAAACAGAGCAGTCAACATTTTTATACCCGGTACCACTAGGGTACAAGGGTATTATAAGTTTGTGCCAACCGAGAATGTATGTTACAGGCAGAAGGAGGCATCTCCGACCCCATAAAGTATATATATTCTTGATCAGTATCACCAGCCGAGTCGATTTAGCCATGTCCGTCTGTCCGTCTGTCCGTCCGTGTGAAACAACAGATCTCAGAGACTATAAAAGCTAGAGTTACCAAATTTGGTGACAACATTGGAATCTGTTGGACGCAGATCAAGTTTGTTTTAAAATTTGGCCACGCCCACTTCCGCCCTCAAAAATCATAAAAAACGTTAAATAAGCTATACTCGTTTTTTTCGGGAAAAAATTTAATAAATACAAAAAATGA
>VNKF01004268.1:0-26996 GCA_008044355.1 Drosophila lacteicornis
CTAAATTAAATTTGTTTTCATCGGAAAAGACTACAAAGCGCCACTCCTTCGACCATGTCATATGCGAGCGCATTTTCGTAACTTATTTAGTTGTGGTTTTTTTTTAATTTTAGTCTTTTCAAGTGTTCTGCTTTTTTTATGACTCGTAATACCGTTGACTTGCTAGCTTCCACACCGCTTTTTTCTTTAATTTTGGTAGAAGAGTCGTGTGAATTAGACGCATGTCTAACTATAGACCGAATGTCTGCTTCGGAAAGAACTCTGTTGTTACCGCCTTTCATATTTTTACCATAGCCTTGTTTATTTTTAAGAAAACTGGCTATAGTTTTTCGATGCCTTCCCATTTTTTCAGCAATTTTATGTAAAGATAAGCCACTTTCACTAAAGGCTTCGATCTTAGATTTTTCTTCTAAAGATAGGACAGTTCCTTTGCCCATTTTGATTCTCAGTTTATAAACAATTATTCAATTAATCAGCACAAAATATTTCACAACTGTACGCCAAAAATTACGCGAGATAAATAAATTTGAATTTACAGGCGCTAATCTGATGACGCAAAATCAGTGCACGCTTTTGCAGCGAAAGTAAAACAAAATAAAGAAAAAATAGATAACAAAATCTCTCACCTAACGGTATTTCTCTCAGTGAGCGACAATTTGTGCATTTTAAAAGCAACAACAAAAATTTTGAAGTTGCGTGCAATAGAAACAGAGATAGATGCAATAAAGTAAAACCAAAAGGGGGGCGCTAATCTGATGACGCGCAGTGTATATTTCGACTGTAGTCAATTAACAGTTGCAGCAAATGTAATAGGCTCACATCAATTTAACTATTACGCATTAAGTAAAGAAGTAAAATAAATATATTAACTAATACAAAAAAAAATTGAAAATGTATAAATAATAACATTACAAAATAAATGTTAAAAAAGTTAATTTTTGATTTTGTGTGGATTTGTGCCTCTTCAGATCTTTCCTAAGCAGAGTACTTCGTCCACGCAGAACACTCCATACTGTAGCTCCTGCGGTAATGTTCATGCTAAATAGTGTTTCATGTTGACAAGTAATCGTTGAACTTTTTTCAGAATAGAGAGTTCAAAAAGCGTTTGAGAAGGGCACAGCATGATGGCATTTAATTCTTCTTCTTATTATTTATTTTTTTGGTACCGGCTGGACTGTGAAATAAGTCCATCTTACTCGACTGTAGTTTTCTTACTGGTTTTATTTAAAAAATGAAATAATTATTATTTTCGTTCCATGATAGAAACAATTCCTTTTATTATAATAGTAATTTCCAATACATTTTATTGCAAGTATCTGGAATGTTGTTATAAAAGCTTTGATTCGCTCATCTTGAAAATAGACGAATAATAACCAGAAAATATATATTTTAGTTAAACAAAAGTTAGTTCGTGCTCGGCACGGTCTAGTCCAGCGTCGAGTGCGGGCTGAAGGCATAAGTCGACGACTGCATGTCAAGGCTGCTGTTGGAGGAGCAGGAGCTCACTGATGGGGTACGGGTTGACCTCTCCGAGGAGGCAGATGACGGCCCACTGGATGCAGAAGAGGAGGAGGAACTGACCCAGGCGTGGCCACTGCGCCGACGCCGCTGACGCACCAGGCCAAGAACTGATCCGGCCACCGGAGTAGAGGTGGAGCTTGCCGAGAGCTGCCTCCGGATGCCGACATTCAAGGAGACTTGAGCGGGTGTGGGCACGGGTGCAGTGGCTGGTCGTTGGAGCGGCAACTCTGAGCTGCCTGCCGACTCCGGCTCACTGGAGGCCGGAGACGGAATTTCTTCGATCTCAGCCGGAGCTGTATTCAGCGCCCGTCCATCCAGCATGCGAAGTGTGGGAACACTGCGCGCGAGGAGCGATCGGTACAGCGGCAGTCGGCAGACGGGATTGCCCTGTAGCTCGACCTCCTGCAGCTGGGGACACATGCCGAGGAAGGAGAGTAGTCCCAGCTCGCTGATCCGGTTGCCGCGAGCTCTCAGCACCCTAAGGTGGACGAGTTCGGCCAGCGGGTCCACCCTCTGGATCATGTTGCCGTCGGCGATGAGCACCCGGATTCCCGGCAGACCGCTGGTGCCATCAAAGCTGTTCAGGCCACAGTTGCTGATGTCCAGTTGGGTCAGCTGGACCAGGCCGTAGCCCAAATCGCGCAGCGAACTCAGTACGCTGCCGCTAAGGTCAAGGGACTGGAGGCGCGGCAGGAAGAGTGACAATCGGGACAGACTGATCGTGTAGGAGATCACGCGCAGGCGCACGGATTCCACCGCCTCCAGGTCCGTGCGCTGCGTCACCCTCCGCTGAAACGAAAAATATAGTCATAAATATCAAAATCAAATTTCGCCATTAAATTTAAAAAAAGTGCCATGTTTTCATACATATATGCATGAATCGCACAAAAAATCTTAAGTGGGTAATGTTTTTAGATTTTTCCGTCTTGACTCAAACATTTTCCTTCTTCTTTCAAGCTTTTTTATGGTATGAAATAAGATAAAAACATCTTGCATCTAGAATAATAAGAATTTTGAATTTTCGCTGGTTTTTTTTTTGTGCCGTTATGTTGGTACTCATGTCTCTCACTTATGCCGACAAGCTCGGACATTTTGAATGTTCACTTAATTGTTGACAGCTGCTTTGCTTGCACGTGTTTTGGATCGTCTTAGATTTTTACCTATTCAAAAAAATTATCAAAGCGCCTGTATCAAATTTTGTGTGAAAAACGAAATTAAGTGGGCGGATGCATTCCGAATATTGACTGTGGCATACGGAGAAGCTACCTTTTGACCGAACCAACGTTTATCGATGGTACAAAATGTTCTCAGAAGGCCGAGAAGAAATGCCGAAAATAACAAAAATTGGCTTTTGCACCACGATAACGCCCCTGCTCACACATCGTTGCTTGTGCGCGACATTTTGGCCAAAAACAACAAACTAATGATGCCGCAGGCACCGAATTCCCCAGATCTGGCCCCCTGTGGCTTTTTCTTGTTCCCTAAACTGAAGAGGCCCATGAAAGGACGACGTTACGCTACGCTTGACGAGATAAAGACGGCATCAAAGGAGGAGCTAAACAAGATAAAAAAAATGATTTTTTGAAGTGCTTCGAAGATTGGAAAAACCATTGGCACAAGTGTATATCTCATGGGGATTACTTTGAAGGGGACAAAATAGATATTCATAAACAAATAAATAATTTTTGAAAAAACACATAATCCGCGATTCTTTTTGAACACACCTCGTATACACATGTCTTAAATTATTTTGATAATTTTATTTTATAATTATATTTTATTTTGATATTCTGCGAGACCTACCAGTAACTCATCCAAGGTCGGCTCCGGGGCCTGCTGGGGCAACACCACAGGCAGGAGATGAACAAAGGCCGGGAAGTGTTGCGTCTCCTCGGCAATGGCCACATCCCGGTCGAAGGAGTTTCGGCGAGCCAGCTGCCGCCGATTGATCTGAGCCCGTTGCTGCTGCTGCTGGGCGGGATTCTGCTGGTTGAGCCGCACCTCGGGAGGCGGCATGCGGAGCTGTGCCAAGGCAGCCGGACCTGGTGGCGCCAGAAGGAGCGGCAGCTCCGCCTGCAGAGAGTGATCCGGCGAAGGATCCAGGTACTCGGCAGGCGCCTCCAGGAGCGGCATAATCAGACTTGCTACGGGTTTTCGGTCGTTCTTTAGTGCGCCAGCTTGTATTTTGACTGGTCTCATCGACATAACAGCACCATGGTTTCCATGGGCAACGCCCAGTGATGGTAAGCGAAACTCTGTCTGTTTATTTTACTTGTTTATTTGTTTTGTTATTGTAATAAATCATCGTACACAGCCATTCCATGGTTCTACTAGAGAAAGGCACATGTCCTGGGTTAATTAAAGATTCATAGGGTCCTAGGGTAATATTCCGAGAATGATATTTGCCAAATGAAGCAATATTCACATTTACACAATTTATCCTTAAAAGTAGGCAACAATTTACACAAAAGTGAAGGTTAGTACGAGAAATCTCTAAGGAAAAAATGTATAAAATGATTCTATAATTATTCTTATGAATATTAATACTTATATTTATTTTAGTCAATAAATCACTATTTTCCCCCCCAATCTTTATAGGATAAATGATATATTTTGAAAGTGTACGCTTATAGGTGAATCAACTTCACGAGGACAAGTCTTTCGTTCTATAAATCTAGTGAACATGTTTTAATTTTCGCTTATACTTATACTGTCGCAGAATTCCGTTGGACGCTTTCATCACTCCTTGAATTTTTTGGCAATAAGCCCACTGACGTCAGTGTGACGTCATGGTCGTGACGTTCGCTGAGCGCTCTCTCTGCCTCTGTTTGGATGTCCGTCTGTAGTGCCGCTCTCCCATTAGAGAGCCATAGCACTTGCCAAAGGCCAGGAGCGGAATAAAGGGTAACAAAACTTTATTTCAATACCTGTTTTTATCGATGATTTAATTATTTCTAAATTGAAGTTTTAAACTCTATGTTTCCCTAAGAGTTACGATAATAGAAGAAATTCCCTTAATACATTATATTACTTATTTGTAGTCAAATGTGGTGACTCCAACAATAATCGAGGAATTATCGATCGATTGACTTATAAACTATTTATGTTGATCGATGATAAGCTCAGGGCTTGCGAATAATAAGTGACGTGGAACCACCTTATTTTCGAAAATCCGACACAGTCTGATTGCCTTTTGCCATTTCAAGAGCCATTAGCTAACATCAATTTCCTCTCTCTTTCTCTCGGTACCTCTCTCTTTCAGCATTTCTTTCTCTTTCTCCTGTTTTACTATAATCAAATTTCCCTGACGCCTTTGAAGCTTTTGCCGGCTTTTGTGTATTTTTAGGGAGGGGGAGGTGTGGCTCCTTGGGGAGGCACTGTTGTTGTTTTGGTTTTGGCTGGAGCTTTTTCCATTGACGTCATCAGAGGTGAAAGCTGCGCAGTGAGGCTGACATTACCACGCATTTATCGATTACACAGCCGAGAGTGCGGTAGATTGGGAGAGGAAGAGGCGGAGACGAAGACCGAGACGGAGAGAGGAAGAGTGAGAGAAAGGACAACTGTGTGGGCGAATTTGGTTTTTGGAAAAATTGCATGTCAGCTGCAAAGAAATCTTACAAGAAACAAAACAATCAAAATAATGTATTTTACTGCACCCTCAAAATGCCACAAAAAATCGGGTTATGAAAGGTAATTGTATTAAAGAGCAGTTCATTGGCAGTGTAAAGTACGCATTTTAATTGAATTTGACACATCGAGTCATACGACTTTTCTTGCAGTGTAGCCGCAGCTGCTTTTCGAGTTTGGGTTCAGGTGTTGCGAATCAAATCCCATCTCCAGCTCGCTCATTTTTATAGATGTCTAAAAATAGAATTTGTCAATAATGCCAACAAACACAGACACACACTCGCAAACCCCTACACGAACACAGCAACACACACTCGTGATGTGTGGGTGCACGGACACGCACTGTTGACGTCATTGTCAGAAAAGCTCGCGCTCTCCCGTTACTACGTTACAAGCCCAGCGAGCTTACTCCCATCTCTCGTATGTCTCCTGCTTTCTCAAACTCTCTCTTCGGCGCCGTCGTCGGCGTAGAAGTCGCTGCCGCCGTCAACGTTCTTGAAGGCTTTACAAGCGGCTTAACAGTGGTTTGAGTCCGCGCTTAAGGTCTGAGTTTTCTTAGCCAGAAGGTCCACTCCGTTTTACACATTGACTACTTGTTAACAGTTTCAATGCTGTTTCAGCGAAAGTAAAAATACTTTCTCTAAAAATGTTAGAAAAATGATAATCGTGGCGATATTATACATTAAAGTCCATCCCGCTCACACTCGCACTGACCGCAGATGGTTAAAACAGCGGCACTTTTGTTGGCCATTAAATTAATTAATTAAATTCTTAAACAATTTAGGATATATAAAAGTAAAAGTGAACAAACATGATCTGCGTGCTACAGATTATAATGTTGCTACAACATTTTTGATCTCTAGTCCTTATGGTCTCTGAGCTCTGATTGTTCTTTTATACGGACGGACAGACGGACATGGCTAAATCGACTCGGCTGGTGATCCTGATAAAGAATATATTCACTTTACAGACATTCTTGCTTGGCACTAAGTTATAATCAAAGAAAAACACCCCTTAAGAAGGTAAGATAAAAGTGACGATCGCACATTCAACTCACAATATTTCGGGTAGTGAATTTTGTAAAAATTAAAAAAAAAAAAAGATTTAATTAGTCTCAAAAATGATTATAGAAATAGTAGCGCTTACTTAATTTAAATTTACATAAACTCGTAATTTTTTCAATTTTACCAAATCGGATCAAATCTTATTCAGCCTTCAAAGGTAAACAAACTTCGGCTTACCGAATTTAGCTTCCTTTCTTTATTTAAATTGTTTGAGACAAGTCTTAGCTATTAATATTAGGGTTACTAGAACAAACTTAAAAACAAATTATTGATGAATTTTAATTTAAAATGGAATATTGTTAAGTTGAATAACTACAGGCTTATGTAAAACTACATGTTTTACATAAGTTTTACATAAGGCATAATCCTTTGTAGAGTACAGAATAATTGCAAGGTACCCCGGACTTAAACCTTTTTAATTCTGTTATCATACCCAGTGCTGGTAAAGTCACAGGGTATATTATATTCGTGCAAACGCAAGGAATACCTCGATTTCAGGAACCAATTTAACTTCGTAAGCGAAAAAGTAAATTTGACTCCGCTCTGTTTTCCTATTTAATAAAAATACAGTAAAAGTTTAAGACATACATAGAGAGTGTGGCACTAAAAAGTAAGCAGATATATAACGGCAGGGTATTTTTTAGCCGATACTCTTAACTTAACCGTTCCTTATTGTTCTTTCCACTATTAACAGCGGCAGCGACGCGGACGCTGACGCCGACGCAGAAGAGAGAGCTCGACAGCGAGCACTGGGAGAGCGACGACTATTTAAGCCCGTCGCAAAGCTCCAATCGTTGTTATTGCAGGACAAGTTCTGAAGCGCGCTGCTAGTGTTTCCGGTTCCGTTTGCATTGGAAAATATCAAAGAATATCCCAAATCGCCATGGATAGCGCCGAGTAGGAATAACACGCTTGGCCATCGAATTACAATTGACATCTGGATATTTCGGGTGCATTTTCCGCGCGTATCTGGATTGAATCGAATAGAAAATTGAGCTGAGAGCCTTGAGGAAATGCCACCAGCTCGCAGCTGAGTTGCATTCACTGTTGTTGTAGTGCTTGTGCTCGCGTGTGTGTGTGTTGTGTGTGTGTGTGTGTGTGGTTGGCTGGGTGTGGGTGTAGCTGCCAGTGCACCGTTATTTGGGTCAAAAGCTGCAGCAGCACAAAGTTCCAGGGGTTTCCACCTGTTATGCAGCTGGCCTAAGAGCGTACGCAGTGCGGAGTGATCCATGGAGGCGAAGGTGCATCGCCAGCACCAGCGGCAGCGACGGACAGAGGCGCGTCAGCGGCGCCTGGAGCGCGAGGCGGCCGCCACAGGGGCGCCACCCACTGGCAACACCACCACTCCGGAGCGGGAGGAGGCCCTGGACTGCGCCACGGCCCTCAACGAGTCGGTAGCGGACTTGGGCACCGGAGGAGGAACGCCCAGCAGCGCCGGCCGCATCAGCGCCCAGAGCTCGGCGGACAGCATCGAGCTGGTGGGGTCTCCCAGCCAGACATCCCAGCAGACAGTGGTGCTCGTTAACGGTCATGCCCCGCCCATGCAGGAGGACGGCGCACAGGAAAGCGCCTCGCTGGGTGCTCGTGAATCGCCTCCCCCGCAGCCGCCAAAGCAGAGCGACGGCAGCCGCAACTCTTCCGGCGACGCCATGAGCCTGCGGGAGACGCTGCAGCAGTTGCCGGCCACCCATCACCACCACCACCGCTCCCGGCGCACCCACTCGCCGCAGGCACCGGCCCTAGAGCCGGACGCCTCCTTTCATCGCGGCATACTCGGCTACATAGATCGGGAGCTCAAGCAGAGCTCGCCCACGCCCTCCAATGGTACCGCAAATGGAAATGGAACTGGGGCCTCTCGCAAGCAGCAGTCGCTGTCGGATCCGCAGGCCAGTCCCGCCCAGCGATCCTTGCGCTCGAGGAGCAGTTTCGACAAGAGCCCGCGGAGAAAGCGCAGCAAGTCCGAGTCCAAGAGGCGGCGCGAGCGAAAGCTGATAGCCGCCGGCGAGATGGAGGTGCGGCAGGCGAACGAGACTCTGATGCGGTACCTCAAGCAGTGCTCCGACATGCACGACGCCTCGCTATCCGGCGAGCTCGAGATTGACCAGAGCTACGAGGAGCGGCGCGTTCACCGAAAGACCAAATCGCAGCGGGACAAGCGGGGCCAACTAATCAGTAAGTGAACGCCGAAAATTATGCTACACAGACATTTAATTTTCAGTGTATTTTGAATTTAAATTTGAATTTATGAATCGTAGTAAATCCGAATCTTGTGCAAAATAAGTTAGTAATTTAGAATATTTAAAACCTATAATTGGGTTTATCTATCAAATTAAATTTTATTTTATTTTAAGTTACTTGAATTAATTATTTTTTTGTGTTACCATTACTTTTCAATAAACTGATGTATAAACATATACATATATATGATATTTTAGTACTTTAAATTTAGTTTGGTAAGCATTTGCGGAGCACATTGCATACATAGAACACATTTAATACATCAAATTTGTTTAAAATAAAAAGTGAAAGTGAGTGTCAGCGGAAATATATGAAATAGTTCAATATTTACATTAAATAAATATATTTTGATTTCCACAAAGACATATTATCAGACTGAAACAGATCGAATAAAAGTCCAGACATAACGATAGTACTCCGTGTATCCTCCACGATTCTCAGTTCCCAGTTCCTAGTTCCCATTGAGTAAAGCGAGCTGAGGCGAAAGCTCGCTCTGCCCACCTGGTCACCCACTCACGCTATTCTCGATTCTGCGCACTCGCCTACCTATGGCACTCGGACAAAAGTCATTAGACAAAGCCTTAGAATATAGGGGTTTCTTCTATTCTTATTAAGCCGTCTATTCACAAACTCATCGTTCTTTTGCAATCATAAATGAGTATTTTTAAATAAAATTATTTAAACTCAAAACCAATACGACAGGCTTAAACTGAGTCTTTTTCAGTTTATACAATTTTTATATTTTTCGTATACAAAGCTTAAGCTTTAAATTTATGGGAACTTATGCCAACTTAATATTTAACTTCATTTTACCTTTATTCAAGTTTTTTCTAATATCACGCTAAGATTTTTAGTTGAACCTTCAATTTGAATTTGTCATTTCCGCATTATTTAAAATTCCTCCAATGTATAGCGTAATAAAATATATAACTATCTTAATGTGTTGTACAGCCTTTACAGTTTATCTATACATTTTGAATACTATTTTGAGTAATTCGAGAAGGTTTTGTAATCGTTCAGAATAATATTTTAAATAATAAACCTTAGAGTCTTAATCTGATACTCTAAATTCTTTCAGTGCAGCCACATAATGCTATTCGTATTTGTTCCTTTCCCGCAGGCAAATTGTATTCGGCTGGCGGCATCTCCTCCATTCTGAAGGAGCTGGCCGACGACATCGCCCCGGCCGATGGCGAGGAGATCTACAACCCATTCACGCCGGTGGTCTCGCCCACGGACGATGCGCCCGCGCACATCGACAAGATGTTCCTGCAGACGTCATCCGGGTATCGACCGGTGGAGCACAGCTACTACAAGCGCTCCTTTCTGGGGGCCGCAGCCCGGGGCTCCGCCGGGGGCTCGGCGACAGGCGGTAGAATAGGTCGTATCGATGGCATCTCTGCCGCAGAGCTGGGAGGCGCTGGTCGCCTCTTCCACTCCAGCGGCAGCCACGGTCACGGTGGTGGCGGCACTGTCGGCGGCTCGGGCAGTGGGCGGGGCAGCTATGGGGATACCCGTTGCCTACTCGATGCCGACTTTAATCGGTGAGTCTGAGGAATTACGAATAAACTGACGCTTTTGTTTTAACAACTAGATACCGTTGGTCAATAAGTAAAAAATAAATAATTATATGAATATAAAAAAATATTTTGATGTATTAGAACATATATATTCAAAATTGTTGAAGTATTAAAAAAAATTGACTTTGAATGTTACAAAATAGTCCTCGATAGGTTTTGTTCACATAAGTAATAAGTGATAACATTGCGATTGAGTTTTAGTTTGGAAATTATTTTTGGCAAGCCCTGATAGTGAGATTATATAAATATAAGAACAAAAAGTCCCTAATTTCATAGGGTCTCAATACAGTACATTTTACTGATTTGAATCTGAAGTAATACATAAATAATATACTACATATATTTTAATTACAAAGAAATTACGGAAGAAGGAAGAAAATAGCTTTCTTACACCAGACTAAAACTATCTATTCTAGTTTATTGATTTGATCTTAATGCAAATACCAATCTCGTTGCAGCAATGGCATCACAAGCAACATACAACTAGCCTGTGTAGTTCAACGAATCTGGCTGCTCATCTCGAACATATGCCACGGCCTGCTAGCCGGTCTAGCGCTGGCCCATCTACTCTTCGTGCTGAGCAGCCACCCCATGGATTGGGCCAAGGTCATCAATGGCATGAGTCTTGCTGGCGAGACGATGTCATCCACCGCATCACTCTTAGCCCCGGCGACACCATCGATGACGACGGACTCGCCCACAGCGGCGACTCTGGGCCTGAATCCCGGTGATCGAGGTACGGAGCCAAGCGGAACTGCAGCTGGAACGCTTGGACTAGCTTCCGGAACGGCGAGCAGCGACGCCCTGGCGCTTATAAGTGATTACGCGGGGTTTGCAGAGATCTACTTGAATACCTTCTACTGTTTGGCCATAATCTGCTTAGTTTCGGTTTTCGATCGGTAAGTAGGAAAAGTTAAACGCATATTTGTTATGCTTAAAATATATGCTAAGTTGCCCAAGAAAGTACTGAAGTCAGTCATTTCCATTTGGAAAATTTTGTTGTATCGAATTGAAGCAAAGCTCGCATCATTAATTTAATTAAATTATTTTGGTTTTTGTGGTTCTCCCCCAAAGAGGCTTAGTCGCCGCACAGGCCTCCCCATTATATAAGACTTAAAATTTTGCGTGCCCATTTAAGTAGCTGTACCTACTTGAGCTCCTTAGTTGCGCCGTTCTATTCCTGCTATACTCTTACGGTGTCCTTTGGCTTGATTAAAAGTCAATTTGGGCTACGCGCAACCTTCGTAAATAATAGACTAAAAATAGAAACCATTCCGTTTCACGGCAAAGGAGTTCGCCTCGAGGACTCATTGACCTCAGGCGTAGGCCTCGGAGCGAGTTTCATTGAGCTGAAAGTCAGCCGGATGTGGGTAACCTTCCTGCCCGGCCTGCTTCGCGTTAGGTGGTTTATTTCGGGCCGGAGTCTAGACAGGGGACTCTGGACTCACTCTGGAGGCCTAATTGAACTGTGACCTCAATTCAGGAACTTGAAACTTGTTCGGCTTCGCGGTCGCAAGAAAATATTTGTATGACTCTCATTGCGTGTCGCTTTCATCAGCCACAAAATATTTTAATGCCCTTAAACTTTGCTCTTTTTGCATGCCAAAGTCGCTGCCCACACACAAGCACACCCACTCGAAGTCGACGTCGGCGCCGTCGTCTCTGCCTGCACTCTTGACCTTTAAAGGCTGCGCCAGTCGATGCCGTAAGTGTGTGGGTGGCTGTGGGGCGATGGGTGTGGGCAGGCGGTCGTTGCCGGAGGTGGGGAAGCGGTATCACTACCGCCGTCTCCCGCTCTGCTCGGCATTCGGATTGCCCCGCTTTCGGCTGGCAGAAGTGTGAAACTGTGTATGACATTTCGCTTCGTTATCCCAGCGCCAGCTGATTTATGTGCGGCTGTCACTGTGCTAAATGTTAAGCATCTCTCGGCAGCGGAGTCTGTGTGCTGACCTTTGCCCTTGCCAATTGGAGTGCGTGGCAGGATTTGCTTTCAATTAATATGCATCCAGCTAAATGTCATCCTATTCAGGCATTACAGAACTGGCTATATTTTGTGGGCACCCCTCGAGCACGAGCTCCATTTCAAATCACTTAAAGAGTGACCTTTGTTAAGGTATAACATTTTGTCGTATACTTTTTATACCCGGTACCCCGAGGGTATAAGGATAATTTAATTTATAACTTAGTCCCAACGGAGAATGAATGTAACAAGCTGAAGAAGAAATTTCAGACCTTATATGAAGTTTATATACTCGTATTCTTTATCAGCGTCACCAGCACAGTTGATTTAGCCATGCCCGTCTGTCTGTATGAAAGATCAGATCTTAGGGACTATATGAGCTAGAGATCCCTACCAAATTTGGTGACTCCCAATATCCACTATCAATCTTCGAAAATCGTGAAAATCATATGTCTAAGTTATAGTCGTGTTTTTTTGCTGGAGAGACAAATACACTTTTTCGGCCCCTCTTAGCAAGGTCGGTACGCAGATGAGCTAGGAGCAATCGGCTTAAATCGGCTGAGTCTGCGCGAGAGGTAAGAAATATCTGATAATTCCCCGCGACCTTTGCGAAATTGAGACATGCAATTGGAAACAAAACCCCATGACGGGATTTCCAGCGGCAAAAAATTTATTTATTTACAATACAATTATGTGAAAAAATAAAAAATTATACAACTAAATTAAGTCTTAAAATATGTGATTTCACACGGAAATAAGCAAATCAAACGAACAAATTACTGAAATTATGATTTCCAAATCCGCGGGGCCAGCTCCCCATGCCGCCGACGAGGACGAGCTGCTCCTGGCCCTGCAGCTGCTGCTACTGCCACAGCTGGAGCAATATAAAAGGGCCAAAATCACAATTTTAAAAATTATGGACAAGCTATTTTCATTCCCTGCAGTCCATGACCAGTGGTCACCTATTGGGATCCTCTTCTTAGTTGGCTGCCAACCCAAAATGCTACTGCTTCAGTGCATATGAGGAGTACAAGAAGAAGAATGAGAGCTGCCCGTCCTCGGGAAGTGGCAATGGGAATGGTAATGGCCCGGGACGACTGGGCAAGCAGCCGCCGCCCTAGATACGCATTAGCACGGGTTCCGTGGAGAACTCATGGATAGAGATCATGGCGCGGCGACTTAAGCGCCAATTTCGTGGCAGTAGCCGTCGTCAACGTGGAGTACTAGGCTTTAAGAGTAAATATATATAAAATATTTGCAATAAGTCGACGTGGTCTAAAAATTTGAGTGAAATCGGTTGATAAACAAGTGAGTTATTACACTCTAATATTTTTCTATCTCCATCGCAGTGAAAATCGCCGCAGATTTTTTGTCGAACGCCCAGTTCAAAAATAAAATTTCTGTGTTGTTTTTTATTTCTAAATTACTTTAAAACTTTTCTGTTTTAAGTCGATTTGTTGCACATCCTTAATTCAGCCAAAAATTAATAGGGTAATTCCACTGCAACATATTTTCATAAATTGAATGTAGGTGATTCCACTGCAATATCTACATTCTTGGGCGACATGTGAATAGCACGAACAGCTGATCCTGCTATTTTTTACATATTAATAGGGACGGCGTCCATCATAGTGCGGCCGAAAGGGATAATTTTATCGTTTGCGATGCTCGGACGACGCTTTTAAAGTTAACCGACTCATTCAAGGAACTGGAGCTCTAAAATCCTGTATATCAAAGAAAAATCGGGTGTTTTTGTGCCGCGACCCGAAAGCAGAAATATTTTCCAGCCACAACTTAAGGAGCAGTGGCAACAACGAAATTCTGCGTTGTTTTCAGTTGTGTGTTGTGTGTTTCACTTAGTATATTTTTCGTATATGTAGAATTTTGTGTAATATTTAGGTAATTTTTGCTTGGCTTTTTGAGATTTCTAGAAGGGTATTTTTACTATGAAGTCTTTGTGCGCCTAAATCACTTGTTTTGAAAGCAAATATTAAAGCAATGAAATGGACAGCGGTTATATAGAAGAAAGTTCTAAAATTCTGTCGTGGCTTCGTAATAGCTCCGCTTTTAGCTTATATGCGCCGATCTTGTTAAAATCATCCGTCTTCACTATTTCGGTGAGAGCTGTAGTTAGGTGATTGGCTAAAGAAAACACACCACTCGACAAAGTCAAGATTTCATGAATTTTTGCGTTGTTTTCAATTTTTTTCGTCCTGGAAATGAAAATATGTAATTTCTCCCCACCCCGTCTGTTTGCATTTGACAGTCGACAGATTTATGCTTAAGCGAGTTCGAGTCGCAACAACTTTTCGTAACTATCACTTTAAGCGACATCTAAATAGGGTATTAGAGAACGGTTAGAGAACAAACTAACAAAACATCGCTTTAGAATCGATATTTTTCTGTATTTTTTTGTAGTATGTATTCAAATCTTCGGGGTGAATGAAGTAAAGTTAAGTACGAATTATTTTGTACATTTCGGCTTATTTTGTTTCCATCCATCCGTAACAGTTTCGTATATCCGCGACTTTCAGTAGAAAAGCCTTTGCATCTTTGCAACCGCCAATTATTTTAAGGTCATGAATCATGATACCTTTACTAGATGGATTGCGTGTAGCGACTCGTTTTGTTATAAAATAATAGCGCCTCGTTTCAGCAAGAAAAACTTCACTAATTATGATTCAGATTTCAGACAACATTTGTATAGTTCAGATTGATTGATATATTGAATTGAATTGATAATAATTTTTTATGTTTTCCCTTTTCAGCATGGATATCTGCCGCTGGAGCTTCTCGAATGCCAGCGAACTGATCTCTTTCCGCTGGCTTATCATAACCATGATCTATGTGGCGACAATAATCCTAACAATTTGCTCCGATTCCATCGACGAGAAGTTATACCTGTTCAACAACAATGCCAACATTACGCTGACCCAACAGGAGATGGTGAGCGTGGTATTCCCTCCCATTCTAATCGTAGACTAATTATCCAATCCCAAATAGCTAAGTAACAGTGTGCAGAGCGTCTGGAGCAGTCTGTCGGTGACGCGAAGCATTGCCGCCATATCGGGATGGATTATGATCGGACTGACACCGCAGGAGGATATGTTGTATGAGCATCTTGTGGATCTCACCAAATATCAGTTGACAAATAATTGAATTTAAGGCGTAATCAATATTTCGACAAGATGTAAATATTTTTGTAGTTGAACTCTTAGCAGCTGTTGTTCAGTTATTGGCTTTTTATATGGCATAATCGAACCGCAATAGGACTCTTACGTATACCCAAATCTTAAGCTTTAAAGTCGTCTCTTAAGGATTCACATTGATGCCCTTCACAGGCCGCTAGAACAAACCGAAACAAATGAGAAAACCAATTATATAACAAACTAGAAACCTTAATGGTTAACCTTAAAGCTAGTTAACTAAGAAATATAGCAAGCAAAGTAAAAAAATGAAAATTTAGAAATACCTATATATACCAAATAGTTGTATCCATGTACTTATGCATATATACAATATGTTACCTATATAGATATACACTGAACTATACAAATACTGATATACATTATATATGCGTATATAGACATATTTACAATACTTGAAATCGTTTTTCGTACACATATCGTCTAATGAAACCGAATCCTTAGTTTATTCGTCGTTGCGGCATTTTTAAACCAAAACGCTTCCCCAAATGAAATCTACAGTCGATAAGTGTTGAACGAAATGAATAATAATTTAAGAAGGTGTCATTTGTAATAAGCAAAAAAACGTATTTCTGTACATACAAAAAATATAATTATTTGCAATGAGATTGTTAAATTGAATACATAAATATCATTCTAGTGCATAATAACTTCAGACAGGTATTATTTAAAAACTATTCTTTGATTTGCGTATTTTTAAAATGCACTTTCCTTTAAAATCATTCAGAAGACAATTTGAAATTTACCTGAGCTGTACATAAACCGAGTGCAATAAAAAACGAATATTAATATTTTATTAAATATATAATAAAGTGTATAGCGTTTACACTAACCAATATACAGAGGTAAATGTAATGAAATTAAATCGAATTATAAGTAACGAATCGAGAAAAGCGAAAGGCAATAAATCTCATTGTAAACTTGTATATATATATATATATATATAAACGCAAATAAACAAAAATAATGTATAAAGGCAAGGTAATCGTTATGAATATTTTTTTGGGACTAATAGTTGCTTAGTTCAGTTACAAGAACAGTCGGATTTTATCGCGCTGAGCACGAATCTGTGCTTCAAAAAGGTAATTATACCCGGTACCCATAGGGCAAAAGGGTATTATAAGTTAGTGCCAACCGAGAATGTATGTAACAGGCAGAAGTAGAGTCTCCGACCCTATAAAGTATATATATTCTTGATCAGTGTCACCAGCCCAGTCGATCTAGCCATTTCCGTCTGTCTATAAGAGCTCTATAAGAGCTAAAGCTATCAAATTTGGTGACAACATTGGAATCTGTTGCACGCAGATCAAGTTTGTTTTAAAATTTGGCCACGCCCACTTTCGCCCCCGAAAATCATAAAAAACGGTATATAAGTTATAATCGTAATTTTCGGCTTAAAGTGAATAGAAGAAATAAATAAGTAGGCATTCGCGGTCGTGTTCTAAAAATTTGAGTAAAATCGGATGGTAAACATGGAAGTTATTAAACAATAAAGTTTCTGTTTATGAAGAAGCACACAGAGAGAGAGAGAGGGAGAGAGATGTTGAGAGCGCACAACATTGTTCCTAGCAACATTTGTCTTTTTTGGGTGTTGCTCAACATGTTCCTAGCAACATTTGTCTTTTTTTGATGTTGCTCAACATGTTTCTAGCAACATTTTTTTGTCATATGTCAACATTTTCATTTGTCCGTGTTTATAGGCTATTTAATTTTACCCACAATGCTTTGGGTACCGGGTATCTCACAGTCGGTCACACTCGACTGTAGCTTTCCCACATGTATTTTTTACATTTGATGTGCTAATAAAAAAATCAATTTGGGTGTCCTTTGACTGAAAAATGGTGAACTTTTGCAGGCCTGTGTAATTGATCCCAAATACTACGCCTTGGAAGTTTGCTATCAAAGCTGTGTTATCAGCTCGGTTAGCCAAGAGAGTGGCCGGATTAACAAAGAGGGTATATGAAACGGCAAAGAGGTGACCTTTCGCCTGTTCCTTCATCAATTTCATTTAGGAGATAAAAGTTTTGCAAAAATAAGTCAACATTTAAATGTACCAACCTTTTGTTTCTTAAGCCTAGTACTCAGACGGTAATACAGTTTGCAACCCCAAAAAGACTTAGGCCCCGTTTCTACTACAGTTGCTTTTTCCAATTCCGCTTTTTGGCCAAAAAGTGACTTTTTCCCTGTATATAAGGTATAGGAATCTAGTGGTGACAAAAATGAGAAAAAGTTGCTTTTCGTGGTTTTGTTCGATAGTATCGATTATTTCATATATATATATATATTCTTGATCAGCATCACCAGCCGAGTCGATTTAGCCATGTCCGTCTGTCCGTCCGTGTGAAACAACAGATCTCAGAGACTATAAGAGCTAGAGTTACCAAATTTGGTGACAACATTGGAATCTGTTGCACGCAGATCAAGTTTGTTTTTAAATTTGGGCACGCCCACTTCCGCCCTCAAAAATCATAAAAAACGTTAAATAAACGTTAATACATACAAAAAATGAATAAAATATAGCGGACGTTTCCTGAAAATTTTAGTAAAATCGGAAGATATACATGGGAGATATTAGCAATAAGGTTAGAATTTTAGCACACCGCCCTAAGGTACTGCTGTTGCAAGCTGTAGCCGACAGGTGGCGCATTCAAGCCTTGGCCGCGCGATATAATGGCAGCAACTGCAGAAGAAATGACAAAAGAATAGACCAAAAAATGACAAAAAATAACCTAATTAATTTTTTGGCGTCCTTATAATATGTATCATTCATATTTAAGTATGACATTAAATTGTTTAGGTCGGGAGCTAATTCGAGAGGCAATTTATTTTAAGAAGTATCGAAGTAGACTATTATAATGTATGTACAATTTTAAATAACCTTTTAGTTTGAAGTGCAAACGGTTAGGTACCGGGTATCTCACAGTCGAGCACTTTCGACTGTAGCTTTCTTACTTGTTTTGCCTATCGATGTGTGATTTTTCCCAACTACCACCACTAGCGAGCTGTTTTTTTGAACAAATGAAATTGATTGCCCGCTTAAGCTCCGTACTCAGACACGCAAACAGCGTTTCTAAGCAGGAAGAGAGAGCGAGAGGTCAATAGTTGAGAAACACTTTTCTGCAGCGCTGTTTTAAAGGCCGGTACGCAGACGAACGAACAAAATACTAGAAAATACCAGGAAGAGACACTTAGTATTTCTAGACCGGGGTGACAAACAGAATAAAAAGTTTAATAAAACAGGTCTTTCTCGGCTATTGGTCTCTCACTCTCTAACTGTTTCTTGGCACATTTCAAAAATATAGTTCCCGCCAAACACAATAATGTATGCAAAAGCCGAGTCCAGGAGTAGAACAGCAGATTAAGTTATAATAATTAAATTAGTAGAGGCTAATTCAATGATATGGGATTTGTGCAATATTAAACACTTGCATAAATAAAGGCCTGGACGGAAATAGGTTCTTCGATGTAATATTTGGTTATAACGTTGATGAGCACTACGAGATGTGACGCTCGATGACCTAGATGAAGGGATCAGAGGCGACGGCCACCGCCCGATGCTGCTTAGAGCAGTGTCTGGCTGGACAAATCCTTCATTGCCGAGCTCGAGAAGTACATACAGAGGCCGCAGCTGCTGAGAGCAGTGGCTGGGTGGACAAAACCTTCATTGACAAGCTGGAAAAGGACATGCACAGCAATGGACTGAACCGGGCGCAGAAGCAGTACCAACTCTAGCTAAATGAATGCCTGCAAGGATATGGTGTACAATCAGAGTCGCGCATCCATCAAGAACGAAGTAACTTTGAATCATTTCACCAGTTTAGTTTCACCAATTAATTTTCACCAATTTAGTGGCAGCAATTTAGCTGCGGCCACCACCGCCACCACCCAGATGGTGGTTAATTCCATTTGGTAAGAACAGAATCATTAGCAGCAGCCGGTAAAGCGATCCTTGTCCTCGTTGTCGATCCAGGAAAGAATGTTGGACAAGTAATAGGGAGGAAAAGAGGCGGTTGTGCATGGTCGAGAGAATACAAATATTCTTGAATTGAAATGCTTTTATCTCTCCCGCTTCATCTATTTATAGCTCGGCCACGGTCCCAGTAGGACCTGGTCGCTTCCAGAAAGTACTCTATATATGCGATTTCAGCGAGTAAAGAATGCATTCTCAATATGTTGCGATCTTCCTTTCAGATTAATATGGGGTGAAACACGGAAACAACTGATATTTTTTTTGTATGCTGCACCAGTTCTTTCGCAACATATAAATAACATATATTACAATTGGGCAATCTTCGGGTTTCGCTTCCAACTTTTGTTTCTAATAGAAGTGTTATATAATCATTCTGCAGCAGACATCAACAACGGTTCTGTAAGAATATATTTTTCATGCAAAGTACCGCTTCAAAATAACCCATTGATAACAGTTATCGAACTGTTATGAAGAAAGCAAATAAGAATACATCTGTAGCATACATAAAGAACCGTTCGGTGAGAATGCATTAATAACCATTAAAACAACAATAACAAATAAGAAAGCTACAGTCGAGAGTGCTCGACTGTGGGATACCCGGTACCCGGTTACACTAAAAGGGAATTTAAAATTGTACATACATTATCATACTCTACTGTGATACTTCTTAAAATAAATCGTCTCTCGAATTAGCTCCCGACCTAAACAATTTAATGTCATACTTAAATATGAATGATACATTTTATAAGGACGCCATAAAATTAATTAGGTTATTTTTTGTCATTTTTTGCTCTATTCTTTTGTCATTTCTTCTGCAGTTGCCGCCATTATATCGCGCGGCCAAGGCTTGAATGCGCCACCTGTCGGCTACAGCTTGCAACAGCAACAGCAGTGCCTTAGGGCGGTGTGTTAAAATTCGAACCTTATTGCTAATATCTCGCATGTTTATCATTCGATTTTACTGAAATTTTCAGAAAACGCCCGTTATTTAACGTTAATTTAATTTATTTATTAACCTTAACCCGAAAATATCGAGTATAGCTTAATTTACGTTTTTTATGATTTTTGAGGGCGGAAGTGGGCGTGGCCAAATTTTAAAACAAACTTGATCTGCGTGCAACAGATTCCCATGTTGTCACCAAATTTGGTAACTCTAGCTCTTAGAGTCTCTGAGATCTGTTGTTTCACACGGACGGATAGACGGACAGACGGACATGGCTAAATCGACTCGGCTGGTGATGCTGATCAAGATTATATATACTGTATGGGGTCGGAGATGCCTCCTTCTGCCTGTTACATACATTCTCTGTTGGCACTAACTTATAATACCCTTGTTCCCTATGAGTACCGGGTATAAAAACGCCGACTGTTCGGCAACCACTTCCAAAATAACGTGTATTTATGCGTTCTTAGAGAAGCGACAGTAGCACATAATATTTTTTTATAGCTAGTTGCTTTGCTTTTAATATACTAACAAAAGAACACTTGTTATTGCATTCATCTAATATGTATTATATCATATTTCTGGAAATTTTTAAGCTAGAATTGGCGGTATATAGAACCGTTCCAGATGCGTTTTGTTGTACAACTTGTTTTACAAGGTCCGACTGGGGTGCCCTCTGATTTGCGTGCATGACGCAGGGCTTAGAGGGCTCTAGTCTTAATCTGACGGTCGCGGGTTCCAGTCTCAGACTTTGTACATATATATGTATAGACTTTATTTAATATCCATTTAACTTTAACATATTAAGGGGGGACATACATGTACATGTAGACCAACATTTTTTGACAAAAAATTGTTTTTTGCTTTAAAAAATATTTAAATTAATTTGTAGAGTTTTCTGTAAAAATTTCGATGTTAAATTCGAACTCAAATCGAGTATGTTAGCGCGGAATAAACGCTGACTTCCAGCCACAGCGAAGACTTTAGACTGCTTTTTCTCCACTTCACATTTTTGCGTTTTTTGCTTCCTTATGCTTCGATATAATCCAAATTTCATCGGCCGATAGCGGATGTGGAGAGCTATGAGACGGCTGTGCAGCTCATGTAAAGCAGGCCATCCACTTTGTTCGTGAATCGAATCGAATTTGTTCGTCGTTATACACTTTTCGTTCGACGTTTTGTTCGACAAATATAGAACCGATTCTATCTTGGCTGGATTCGTGCGAACAAATTGTTCAGTGTGTTGGAATGTTCGCACGAACATTCATTTGGGAAACATTATCGTACAAAAATCACGTGACGGTATATCAAGCCAATTTTTTACAGCCTACGGTCGAAGCAGTATATTTTAACAAATCTTTAAAGAAATTGTATCTGTTATATCATACAGTGAACAACATGACTTTACGAAATGTTAACTAATTCACTATATACATATATATACAGTGGCCTCTTATCAAACAAAAACACCTCTTAAGGGGGGGTATGGTTAATTCGGTGCAAAACGGGCCACTTTTCAAAAATTTGTTGTGGCGAAACGGTTTGAGCTAGCTTATTGATTTAAAAGGTATATAATAAAGTAAGACTTAGACAATTTTTCTAAAAATGTTTTATTAAAAAATATGTATAGGTATTGGAGTTATAGGGATCCTCCCGGGGCCCCATCAAAAAAAGTTGTTTTGCGGTGTACATCCTAGCTGTCCACAGAATCGTCCGATATGAAAAAAAGAAAATGCATTAGTTAAAGGATAATTGTCCCGAGGTATTACCGCACAGTGGCCGATTTGGCTTATTTAGCTCAAGAAATGGAATTTCATAAAAAATAGTGATAATTTTACAAAGTTTAAAATTTTTATGGAATGTTAACCCAAAAAGGAATAAAATTTAAAACTTTTAAATTAATTTAATTTTTTATTTTTTATTTTTAAATAAAAATTTTTTTTTAAGTTTTTTTTTTTTTAATTGAATACTTATTTGGTCTTATAGATGTCTTTAGAAGCATCCAGACTTTTTTTTATTTTTTTAGACGAGTCTGGATCTGTGGCTACCATTGAAACTATATTGGATGCACTGCGCTTTCTATATTTGTAAAGGCTTACACTAGCTGCTTTCATAAGCTCGGCAGAAGTGTTGGCTTCTACTAGATGCGAAACTTTTGAACATTGGTAATTTGGGTGGCAGTCAGTAAAATCCTTATTCTTTCGGGTGGAATCCAATCTACTGTCTTCACTTAGAAGAGCCAAATGTTCGGATAACCAACCCGCGTTCTTGTTCTCGAAACGCTTTATATCCCTATTACAGTTTCTCCACCTTTTACATAAAATTGTACAAAAATTTTAAACAGTGTATTGTATAAAATTCAAATCCGTTTCAGAACATTTAGATTTGTCTAGAAAATTCTCAAAAATATGGTCAACTAGTGCAGTATTCTTCTTCGTGGCGTCTGTTTCCCCATGCCATACTGCAAAAAGTGCTTGTTTGCAGACCGACATGATTGCTGAAAATATCCCAAACTTTAGCAGGGGCACGTAAGGGCAGCTAATCTTGAATAATTTACACACTGGACGAACCATAGTTTACCACAGATATTCACTTTTTGCGGGCCGGGACGGGCTTCACAAAGTTTTAGTCTACAGAAGCTGAAGTTTTCTTTCAAAAAGCGGGCTACAAACATTGATGTATTTGAACTAAAACTACGAATACAACATCTACTCACAGGGCACAAAACATTAATTTTATTTTACTACATACCTTGAACTTTAGGATAATGGGGAACTTGTTTCAAAACAGGTGAAATCCAACAAAATGTCGCAAATATATAAATAAGTGCATCAATCAAGCTATACGCTTTGAGAAGTTTAGTGCTACCATATGTTACTTTTGAGGGCCAACAGCTGATCTAGTTTATCGAATTTTTCAGTGTTAGTATTTTTTTTTCGATAACTGACTATTTTACTATCGGTAGAAAACAAAACTTTTATTATTATTAACAGTTCAAAATTTGCTTAATCTTAAGCTAAAACAGCCAAATCGGCCACTGTGCGGTGGAAACAAAAATATATAAATACATTTAAATTTATATACAAACGTGCACCTCTCCCCTTACCTCCACGGAAAGTAAAGTGCAAGACGACACACAATTCAATACCCACACTCTTAACTTTATTTTCATTCAGCTAAATTTTTCCTATGATGTTAGTTTAATTCATTTCATTGCTTTTACATATATATATATATAATTATAAGTTCGCAACTCCGATTAAATAAAAAAATATAATTTTATTTTATTCAACTGATTGTTACAGGACTAAGAACACCGACCTATTAGATTGATATCTCAAACTGAACTTAACTTGCTGATCTGATTCTGTTGACGATCAAGCCTCGGTCTCGAGCTTTTCGGGATTTGAGTGAGTTGTGAAATTGTTCTGAGAAAACTTTCGGTTTCTTTTGAGTGAAACTTTAATAACACTTGGATTCAAGTGTCTTGACTCTTGGATACAAGTGCGCTCTTAGATTTTACGACTTTGGAATGTCTTTGACAATTGGGGGAAGTTGTTTAGTCTACAGTTTTGGGTGATAAGCTGGGACTAACATTTGGGGATTTTCCGTTGGCCTTTGATTGTGGGCTCTTGTTACAAGGGTGTATAATTCTAGGGTAGTATAGGGTATATTGTGGATACATAAAGTAATGGGTATATTCAGAGTGTTATGAGACTGTGTATGTGTTGCTTAATTATATACAGAGTCTTATAGGAATATGGACATGTCACTCCCCCAACCTTTGAATTTGGCCTGTCCTCAGGGCGAAAACGTAGGGTATAACATAATATTATCTGCTGCAATATTTTCCTCAGTAGAATTTACATTCTAGTTTGTTACAATTGGTTGTTCTTCACGTTTAGAATATTATAAAATAATTTTCTTATGAATATTTTTAAATTTGTAAATTGAATATAATGTTAAACTTATTATAGTGATTACAAATGTGGTTAAACATATTATCTGAAATGTATTGTAATATTTCATATATGATTCGACTATTTCTTTAGTTTGTATATATGACAGTGATTCGAGTTTTGTGATATTGTTGTTAACATAAATTGATTGTGAATAATGTGCTATATTGTTGGATATTATAAACTCATCTAACTATATAGTACAATTTTTTATTTTAACAATATTATTACCAACGATCGAAACTTCTGCGCTTATACAATTTTGATTTATAACTGATTTTTGTATATTCCATGTTAACAAAATATTTGGTTCGATGTAATTTATTTGGAAATTTCTATGGATTTTTACATATTTGCATTTTGTATGTTCTTGTTTTAGGATTCCAATTATGCATTTGTCAAAAATAATTTGACCTGTGTTTTTACTGAATACTTTATCTTCATAAATGTAATATTAATCAAATGTTAAGATGTTATCAAATTCATCTGGATATGGAATTATTTCATATATAGGAGTTTTCGTTATTTCATTAGGAATTTGGGAAATTATCAAGATTTCGTTCGAGTCTGTTTTAAGCCAAGTTGATGTTTTTATTTTCAACAACTTTTCGGAATTAACTTGTTTTAAATAATCATGTTTTAATAATTTTGGGTTAAATATACCTAACCTAGTTAACTGCATACCTAGTTCTATGCCCTCTATGTATTCAGTGAATTGCTGAAGGTTAAAAATCAGAACTGCATCTTGTTCTTCCTTATTGTTAGATTCTTCAAGTTTATTTATTATGTCAAGCCCGTTATTAACAACATCAATAATCATATTTAAATCATGATTTTGGATGGAATTATCTGATAGATTATTAATTTTTGTTTCGAGTTCTTTTTTATCGTCTTGATCTAATGTGCCAAACAAATATTTATAAGCTGAACCTACCACGTTTAAAAGCCCGCGTTTGATTCGTCTGACTATTCTAAACCCATTCATTTCCCTTTTTAATTTTTCAACTAAATATTGGATTTGGACAATGTGTAGGAATTTTTTGGCTTCGTCCAGTAGGTTGTCAAATGTCGTTTCGGTCTTTGTTAAATTTATACTTAAATGGTGGTATTCAAAATTCGTTGGAATTGATCCGGTTTTGAATATCAGATATCCGTTAATTGCGTTTATCGGACTTATTGCGATACTTTGTCCCTTGGTTGTACTTATAAGTGAGATTAATATCAGGGATAATATAGGGATGATTTGGTTATGTTTCGTCTTCTTCTGCTTGTCTGGAATTATCATATTTGCTCTTATTAATCTTCTTTTGTTTTTTAAATTTTGACTTATAATGTGTGATTTTCCTGCCTCTATTTGTATCTTCGAAGTGTTTATTGTCAACCTGTCTTATTAAACCTGTTTTCTTGAAGGGATTGGTAATTTTGGCTTTAACTAATGGGGCTTGTCTATATTTCGTATTAACTTCAAAATCGTGCCTATTTTCATTCAGCCTGTCTATTTTATTGATTTTATTTGGTTAAGTGTTAATATCTGGTGTTCCTGCGTGTTGTGTTTTGTTTTATGATTGTACACATATAGGATTATTTCGAATTTCGTGCATCGGTCCTCTATATTGATTTCACTACTAATAATTCTCAATTTCTCATTTACTGTCTTATGAAACCTTTCTACATCAGATACACAATTCTTGCTGGTTGTTACCTGTTCAGTCTCAGCAATATGTATATGCGATAACAAAAGGTAGCAATTATCAGGTCAAGAGCGAATGCATATTCTGCTGACATGAAGAAGTCGAACTGGGCAATGTTCCCATTTCTGCATAGATCATAATACACAATAACCCATGTTTCTCTTTACACAAAATTTCGTTGACATAAGCATATTCTTTATACTTTGTTTAGCTATAAATACCGTTAAATTTCCTTAATAAAATCAGTAATTGTTGTGACCACAACGCGAGCTTTACTCATTTGGCTGCATTCAACAGAGGCTGTCGCAGAGTCTTCAGACCCTCATGTGCACCATCTATAGTCCAACTGGTTCATGTTCTAGTTGCGGCGACACAAGGCAAAAAGCTTATGTATGTATGTCAGGCATCTAAGCCCACATTAACATTTGGTGACCCCGACGGTCTAGGAAACATCCTAGATCTGTGAAGGATTTTAATCATCCTTTGGCTTAGAACTCAGATTTCTAGCCGTTCCTACTCATAGGAAACATCCGACCTTTGAAGGATTTCAATCATCCTTTGGTCACAATCTCAAAGTTGTCAATCAGGCGACACTTTGAAGGATTTTAATATCCATTTGGCTCAGAACTCAGATTTCTAGCCGTTGATCACATTCAGTGATCCCTACAGGAAACCATCCTGGACACACTTTTTAGAGTTTTCAACAAGGCGACACTTAGGAAAAATCTTCCAAATCATTGTTCAACTTCTTCGACCATCGACGGTTGCGAACAGGAGCGTATCCAGCTTTGTAGCGAATAAAACACTCCCAACGGTTCAGAAGTGAAGTAACACTATAATGTCTAATACAATGGAAGAGCAAACAGTCGTAGAGGCGTTAGACTTGCAAGAGCAGATCAGTCAAGAGATCTCAAAGTATATTCGCAACTACAAAAAGGATTCTGCGGAGAGGAAACAAAAACCCACGTATTATCAAACCAATCTGGCCGCCATCGATGACGCGTGGAATCGGTTTGCGACGAACCATCTGAATATTCAAGAAAATTATAGAACCGCTGAGTTTACCAAGTTCTACGATGACTGTCGTGACACATACGAAAAGTACAGAGCGAACATGCTCGACAATATGGGACACTCAACAAGCCACGCTGATGCAAATCCAGAAGCGGGAGGTATACATCAACCCATGATAGCATCTGACAAACTCAGATCGGCATGTCGCCGACAAAGGGCGATA
>VNKF01004296.1:0-14657 GCA_008044355.1 Drosophila lacteicornis
CTCCTCGGCGGTTAAAGCAAAGCAAACTATTTAGCTGCGATTAAAGAACCTCAGCAAATTGCAGCTAATTTCGCTGCGGCTCCCAAATGATATATCTCTCTTTGCCCGGATTTCGCGACTATTCTCCGAGTTACTTGCTGACTTTTTAAGCCTAGGCAGCACACTTACCTCGCCAATTTGATGGGCCGACCGGAGAGCAGCGGCAATTTGCGCAAATTTGCATAGGAATCGCTGCTCGAAGCGGGCCAGGCTGCCGTCGAAGCCGCACACGAGCCGCTCACGTGCCTGCTCGATTAATATCGCACGCGTGCGTGCCCAGTAGACGGGATAAATGTGCGACAGATGGCTGTCAATCAGCCCGGCCAGCGTGGCGTCCACGTCGTCGGGAAGTAGGGGAAGCGATCCCCCATTCGAAGTAGGTATCGGTATCGGGATACCTTCGGCGCAAGTCTGTGGAGGAGCAGAGATAGAGGTAGGGGTGGAGAGCTCCTTCAGTGGGCCAGCAACGTGTGGTTGTACAGGGGCCAAAATACGTATTAAAATCAAGAAACAAAGGAAAAAGCTCGTGGAAATATTTTAAACAATAAATTAAAATTAATTATAAAATCTCATATATTTTTCCTATGATTAAGAACTTGGAATTTAATTTTTTTATGATTAACTTTAGGAATTTTGCCAAAGGTTTAACCAAACTACTTGCTAATGTTGTTTAACTTGGTTTATTATTTATTAAAAAAAGCGATCTATGTTTTAACTTTCCACAACAATATTGAATTCATTTTTCCCCAATCTTATTCATGATTTTAATACGTGATTTTCCGCAGTGTTATTACGTACCTCTGCCTGCAGTGGGACTTCCTCGTGCGGCGGCTCCAGCTCGACGACCGCCCGCTGCTCCTCGCCGGCATCCAGGTTGCAGGCGATGGGCAGGGCATCCGAGTAGGAGCTGGAGCTGTCCTCAGCCTCGTCCACCTCCTCCTCCGCAGCAGTCAGCTCTTCCAGTAGCTCTTCCTCGGATTCCCTCTCCTCGATGCTTGTGGGCGCTGGCTCATTCCTTACCAGGATGATGGTGGTAGTGGTGGTCCTGGCGGTTGGAGGTGTCTTGGGCTGCTGACCCGTTAGGCGCTGCTTGCACTTCTTGAGATACTTGTGAACCCGCGACTTGCTGCGGTTCAAAGTGCCTGCTGATGCGGTGGAGCTTGTTCCCGGGTATCGACAGCACACATAATTAGCGTTCGCGGACAGCTGCTCCACCTCCGGATCCTCCAGAGCCTCTAGAGTCTCCGCGGCCTCCACCTCGTCCACCTCTTCGTTGCGGGCAATGGGCGCTGCTTTAACCTCTTTCATGTCCCTGTCAGTGGTCAATACTCTAGCTGGCGGGGACTCTAGGATCTCGGCTGGGCTCTCCTCCGAGTCTCCATCGATTTGCGTGTCATTCAGCACCAAGATCTCGGCTAATTCCGCTCCTGCTCCCGAACCAGAGCCCGAAACAGAAACAGAAACAGAACCAGAAACAGCTGCTTCTGCTCGCCCTACCTCGATGTTCGTGTCGGCCTGAAATGCGGAAAATAAGAGGAGGAGACTTCAGACACGTGTGGAGTTCAGAGTGCGCCTGTGTATCTGCCAGATACAGATACACAATTGCCGCATTTCAAATGGGCCAAAGTTCTTTGGCTCGGCGCATGCAATGGCAACAGTAACTGCGACTGCGACTGCAAAGACCGCATTAAACACAATTCGCTCGGTTGCCACGGGCAACACCAGGGCACAGTGACACCAAATGGGATTGCACTTATAAATATTAATTAAGACTGTGATTAAATCAAAAAAGAGGATAAGAATAAGGAATTATAGATGATTTTTTGCTATAAAGTCTCGATTTTTTCTAACACTCGTATATGTAGATCATGCGAACATATCTTTTTTGTTGTTAATTAAAAGTAGCTTTAAGTATAGTTTAGTAACCAGCTTGGTTACAATATTACCAATTAAGGGAAGCTATATAGAAGTTCGATTGTAAATTCCTATAGTTTCGATCCACTTTCCCATAGCACACCATCAATGTGCGATGGCAGATGGGGATGTGGACTGGAGCTGGGGAAGCGGCCTGGTCCGCCTTGTTGCATGTTAAAAGTTAAACAGAAATCAATTGGGGACAGCATTGATCCGGAGACAAGACTATAGGGAAAGGGAGTGAGCGAACGGGGGCCGCATTGCATGACAATCAAATGAAACGTCAAACGTTCGTTTACAGTTGGTCTTGCCGATGCCTGGCTGCCGGTCTGCCTTGCTGCCTCAGTTGTCGTTGTCATAGGTCAAGTGTAGCACAGTAGAATTCACTTTCTTTCAGACACACAGGCACACACACACACACACACACACACACAGAAATTTGCAGTGAAAGTGGATGTGGCTTGGGGTTCCAGGGTTCGGTTCGGCTCGGCTCGGGGGATCCCCATCCCATACCCCATCCTGGCCTAGCAAAACTCTCTGACCATAACACACATAACAAAGCCTGGCATGTTCAATTTTTCAGCCGCCGAACCGAAATACTTTTGGCCAACAATGTGACATTGTGCGGTGCCGGCGCTTTTCCATTTATTTTCCCATTATCCACTCACTCGCCTTTCCACGCCCAAGCGAATTCAGCAACTGAAGTCGCCGAGGAATCCGGCTAGCTCTGCAAGTCCTTTCCCACAGCTTTTGGGTCCTTGCTAGCCTGCCGCCAGGTGTCGCCAACGGCGCCTGCGCATGTCCATGGAGCCGAACTCGGATCCCCCCATCCCCACCATTCCAACCAAACGGAACGAGGAGACACAGATTTCTGTGGCCGAAGCTTATAAATTTCCACAATTTGTTCAGGCCGGGCTTTTTGAAGTGTGGCCGAAGCGACGCCAATAAATACCAATAAATATATCATCAATATTTTCTTTTTGGGCCAAGCACTGCGAGAAATTTATGTGGTTAATGGAAATTACAAAAAAATTAAAATAAGATTAACACAAATGTAACATCAACACTTTCTAGTTGGACTTTGTTTCATGTGGTGAACGAATCTGTGTCGCATTCTATGTGTAACAGGGGTGCAGCAGGTGCAGAGAGATTCAGGTATATCTGAATCTTACGGTGCTCCGTATTATATAGATTTATGTACTTTGGAAAATTCATCAGGAGCAGATCAGAAACAGATTCAGTGCATAAATTAACCCGATCGCCTCTGAACAAAAGCAAAAGAGACTTTTACGTCAGTAGTAGGGACATACCTGTTTCCAATTCCACATGAAAGTTGTACATATTTCACGACAAAAGTCCCACTGGGTTTTCTAATATAATTATATTACAATTTAAAATGTTTTTAACTTCACTGTTTTAATTAAATCCTAGCTTACCTCATTGATATAAATAAATAAATAAATTCTTCTCTTAAAAATTGATTTTAAAATAGAGCCTTAAAAAATAACCGGGAGATGTAGATATTTTTTTAAGAATATTCAGCAAATTACCTAATTCCCTACGCCTTTCCTGCAGTGCATGATTCTGGCGCTGCATTCCGGCGATCGCTGCCACCGCTTAAAGATCACTGCCCAGTGGCCATGGCAATGGCACGCACGATCGGCACAGGGTAGGGAGAGAAAAACAAGGAGAATCAGAGGCAAATGCAATTTGCTGTCATGCCAACTCTTGACCAAGTGCCGGACAGTGCTCATCAATTAATTGCCCTGGCCGGTCTGGTTTCGGTTTGACTTTCGGTCGTGCCGTGGCTGGACTGGGCCTGGCCCGGGGGCGTTTTCGACCGGGCTTTCGTGGTGCGTGTATGTGGTGCTGGGGCAGTGGCAGTGGGTCGCTGGCTTTTACAGCCAGCTGCTAGCCCGCTGTTCAAATTATGGCCGAGCGTCAAAAGGAAATCGAAAATGTTGCACTAGTTGGCTGGACAAGCCATTAAAGGAAGGTCGCCGCGCTGCAACGACAGCTCAACCTTGGGGCTACTCCACTCCAACCCAATCGATCCCATCCCCAGATCCAGCACTCTCTCACGCATCTACGGTTTCACCTAACGCCGCTTTGACCCAAATCCGCCATCCACTCCTATAATATATAGTGCGTCCCCAACCCTCGCCTAATCCGCGCAGAGAAACAAGATTGGAAATTAATTTTTATGCATCTCTTGTCACAAAACATTATGACTGCGTTTTCTTTTATTAATTGGACAACCTACTCCGGCCAAGCACCTGTGTCGCACCTGAGGAGCGGGAACTGTCATTGCCAATGCCATTTGGACGATGTTCCTCCTGCCTTTGCCTGTGACTCCGACTCCGACTTCGACTGCCCACGAAACAAATTAAATTTATTGCGTGTGATTTTGATAGCGCGCAGATACACACAAATATTGCGTCAGTAACTAATTTGTTGCCTGACTGACTGACTGGCCGTTAGAGATTGTAACGGAGCGCCATAGTCTGTCTTTGTCTGAAGTCGGGGATATGGCCACACAGTAAAAAAGGTAATTATGCTTTAATTATTTAAGGTAGCACCTAATAGTACTATACTTAACTTACTTACTTACTTTTTTTAAGATTTCTCACAGAATTAACTAAAAATAATAATATTTCCTAAACGGACTTAATTCTTTATAAATTCAAAAGGCACACTGTAAATTGTATATCTTATATTTTTTTAAGTGATGCTATACCAGCAGCCACGTAGGCTGTGGAAATTGCAATTTCGCCCTCAACTTTAAGTCCACGGACTGCCTCTATGCGTATGCATAGCCACAATATTGGGAAAATGCGTGGGCTGCAACTGCCACTGCTCCCAAATTAAGTGACAGCGCCACGAAATTGAAAATGACTGTGAATGCGTGTCGTTAATGGGCTGGCCTAACCCCCGAGTAAGGTTAAAGAAAGAGAAACTGGCAACTGGACAGGAAAACTGCGGGGGAGAAAAGCCATTTGCATGTGAGGCTGAAAAAATAGCAACTCATAAGCGAAGCAATAATCACCTTTGAAGGCAGTTATTAATTTGCTGGAGATATGTGATGTATTTCTATTTTAACTTTCTTTTAAGTACTAAATGAAAGGCCAATTAAAACTTTATTTAAGTACTTTGTGATTAATATAAATTATGTTAGCTTTCTTAATTAGTACTTAGGCCGAAGGGCTTTAGTCTCCTGCGCCCTTAATTTGTTAAAGTAATATATAAATATATAATTACACTGAAAATTAGTACATACATGAATAATTCATTGATTCAATTAAAAGGTATAATAAAATAGGAAGTGAGACATTTTCCTCTGTTAATATTCACCTTCGTTATTCTGTTGAAAAATTATTTATTAAATTAAATAAACCTTGAACTCATTTAAAACTTAATTTAATACTCATTAGATTGATATTCTATCCCCAATATAAAGCCTTTTCACCTGCATTTTCCGGCAACGCCATTATCAAAATATTAAACAGAAATATCGCCTTGGCTATGACATTTAAGCGCTATTCAAGTCCAAGTAAGCCATTGCACTTCCTTCCACTTATAGGTCAGATCAGATTAGCCGATTACAAAACCCATTTCCTATATCAAATTTGCATCTCGTGCGTTGAGTAACAGCCATCGCCAAATGGCGAGGCTTTATGAAAGGTTCAATGTTTCGCTCTCCGCGGATGAGTCTTGTTTTGCCTTTTTCGCCTTCAGTTGTGAGCTTTGGGTTGCAGCTCGCAGTCAGAGTCGAAGAAGATGAAAATTCCCACGTCGTGCGTGAGTGCGCGGGAAAATATTAAACAGATTTCATGTCTCTGTCCCTGTCCATTTTGGCTGGGAAAGCGGGGAAGTGCGGAAAACATAGGGAAAATCGCTCTCAACTGCATTTAACAGCTTTGGAGATTCGATTTGAAAGCCGTTCGTCGTCGCCGCTTTTTTGATTTTTTTTTGTTTTTGTGGCTATTGCATGTCGCGGCTTTTTGCATGATTTCTAGTTAAAATGCAAAACTCAGCTGCGATAAATAAATATGCATGGCTCGGATGCAGTGAACAATGTGGAAACGGCGGCCAAAAACCGAGACTTCGACTGCGACTGAAGCTGACGAGCGGATGCACAAGGCATCGGCTTTGGCAGCCCCCACCTTCGGCAATTGGCCGGCCAGCGACGAGGCAAGGAGCAGCGGGCCAAGTTAACAGCAGTGGTAGCAGCAGCAACAGGCGGCGCAATTAGCCACCGCTGCCTGCTAGCTGCAATTTTATTTGCTTTTTTGGTTTATTGGCCATCGAATGCACTGCTCCTCGTCCCATGTACCATGTCCGCTGTCCGCTGTAAGATGTCCGCTGTCCGCTGTCCGGCCAACAAATGAGTCACTGATAAATATTATTAGCGCATTGCCGAGCAGCGCACCGAAACCATCGAAATCCAAGTGCAAGACCAGGACCTCTACTTGGAGCACACCGGAAAAAAAGAGTCTACTTTCTTATAAAGATTTCTATGAATGGCTTAATTAGCTTTCAGCAGGTAGTATCCAATACATTAATATTTGAAAGTTGTGCAGCCAAATGGAATAAGTAGGCAGGTATATTTAGGATGCAGCTAAGGTAATTATACTGTATTTCCTATTTTTCTTTAATTCATAAAATTCCGCAAAGATAAATATCCCTATGAGAGAGAGAGAGTACAGAAAATTCTATATTGAACGGAGCAGCGTACGATTTTGGTACCTGAATTTCTCCACATCGTTCTCCACATATACATGTAGCACATGTAGCAAAGGCAGATTGGGGACATAAATATTATTGGCGAATATTTGCGGCCTTTATTTTCTAACTTGAGTTAATTGCTGACTTGTGCTTTTAGTCGGCTGATTTTAACCAAATAAATCAAGCTGCGACTATGTTTTGTTTCAATAAAAGGTTGTAAACCTTTTTGAGATTCTAAGTTATTATTTTATAATTATTTGGTCATCTTTAACCATCTCTGTACTAGCCTCAAACTTTGATTATCAAATAGAAGACTAATTGGATGGAGTATAAATATTTATTAAATAAAGTAATGTGGTTAATTCAAAGTCACTTGCATTTAAAAAAGGTCTACTAAAAAGCTGAACAACAAATCTACATCCCATTAAATGTAAGAGAAGTGGTAAATGTATATTTCACATTAATTGTGACATTGTTTATATAACTGAATATAATAATATTATTACATTTTCCATGAATGGCATAAATGTAATTTGTTTCTGTGCATTGATCGGTGCACTGGCTGCCACATTTGCGGCATAATCGCAATTTATTTAAATGCAATAGGGGGCATCGCGGTGTGGGATGGGTTGGGATGGAATGGGAATGGGGAATGGGGTGGCCACATGGCCACCAGAGGTAGTCCTACCGCGAGTGCTGCTACTGCCGCAGCCGCCAGTCTGCAATTAATATCGACATTTTAACACTTTACGTTGAATTATTGCATCTCTTACTTTTCGCGATTGCTATTATCAATGGGGGCAGACAGTCCGTTTAGCTAGTTCGGTGGTCCCCGGAGTCGGGCTTTGAGGCCCATCAGTGCCGCCACTTCCAGCGGCTTTTTACTTTGTACACGGGTCTCCTTCGGGTTTTCCTTTTTTTCGGATTCCCCTCTCCGCCTGCAAATCTCTGCTATTTCCTTTGCATTTTCGCTCTGCACTATCGTATTTCGTTAATGGGCGGGAAATGCAACTGTCACCGCGCTCGAATGTCAAGGAAAAGATCGCAATGAGCAGAGTGCCCTGGCCGCTGATTGAATAACGCCACTCGAGGTGCGATCGGACTAGTTCGGTGTCGGAAATGGCCAATCCTGAGCTTGGGAGAAACTCGTAAAGCTGCTCTTTAATCTGGCCAAGATAGGTTGCAACTGCACTTTGGCAAAGATTTATTAGCAACAATTAAGTGCGAAAACAGTAAGTTCGCTGGACAGAGCGAGGCTAATGTAGTTCCGGAATTAAAGAACAACCCACGAAGCCATAGTTGTGGGTGATTAATTACGATTTACCAAAAAGAACACTCCCTTCCCAGGTTTGATTTATGGTTTATTATTGCACAATATGCAAATTGGTGGAGTTTGCATTAACTGAATTATTTATAATGGCTTTGCAAAGACAAACAGATTCATTGATCAGACTCTAATTGAATTTCCTGAGAAATATTTCCATAGACAGGAACAATGCCATGAAATATAATGAAATGAAGGCTAACCATATTTTATGGCTAAAATATTCCCAGGAGCTGCCAAGTCACAGATCACCCGAAATAAAGTAAAACCTGTTGCCCACAAAGAGTTCCCAAAAACTCCATGTAATGCCAAAACTTTCGCCAACTTCCCTTAACGAACTCGCGGCCGTTTAATCACAAATCAACTTTCACGCCCCCGAAAAAAAGACTCCCAGCAGCCCGCACTCGAAAACACTTGAAAATGTGAGCCGCAGAAAAATATGAACTCTCGTCTCTTGAGCGCTCACTTAAAGCTAGCCACATTAATCTACAATTACTTTGTATGGCCCATGGCCGGTGGCCAAGACCGAACTCGAGCTCGAACCCGAGAAAAATGACTCAATTTAAATCAATAAAAGGGCTCGGTAACCGCCGATACCCCGATTCCGAGCACATGGTGACCCCCAGTGCAGGCAGAGGTAAACCTACCGTCCGGATGGCCGCGTACGAATGCCAGATCAGCCGCGGACTCAGGGGCTGCGGATCGTAGCGGAGGCGGGCATATTGCTTCATGAATATTTTCCAGATTACATAAGCCATCGTAGTCGGCGCTTCTCCGCGTCCGCGTCCGCGTCCGTCTCCGTCTCCGGTCATAAAGATCGATATCCACATGCAAATTATATGCGTGCCAGGAAACCGCCGGCAGTGCCAATCCAGATTTTGGTTCGGACTGGGCCCGGTTAATGCGTAGTTTGTGTTGCGTTCATTGTTTTCATAAATAAAGAAAAGTAAAATGGAAATGCACCGAAACTGCGCGAGGGAAGGCACTCCGAAATTTGTCGGTTCGCATTATTATTATTATTATTCCTTATTATTATCGCTGCAATGGCGAATCACTTTGCACCGGCGGTCCAGACGGATTCACTTCATTTTTCACGGCACCAAAGAGAGGCAAACAAAAAGGAATAAAAGAGTCCGAAGCCAACAAAGGCAAAAGGCAGGGCAGTGTGGCACAGTGAGCCCCTTTCCTTTGCCGCGTCCTCCTCCTTCGTGATCTTGTGTATTATTTTAATATTTATTTACATTTGAGCTTTTTGCATAACGCGCGGGTCACGACGGAAATCGTCGGCTGGCAATTTATCAATACATAGTTGTTTCCCCCATTTTGCCCAGAGGATGGAGACGGAGCCGAAGCCGAAGCCGAAGCCGGGACAGAGACGGAAAGGTACGGTCGCGCGGAGGGCACGAAATCAAAACAAATGAAAAACGCGCCAAAAAATCAAAACGCGCACAGATTTTGCCTCGATTTGTTCGTTACTTTTGGGCGAGGAGATCAATGGGAAAACGTCAAGAGCTGAAGTTGAACCTGGGACCTCCGCAGGCCTGCGTCTGTCCGGGAAACAAGTTCAAAGCGTTTGCGGCGGCCGCTTTACACCAACTAAATTGAAATGAGGCGAGCGCCAAATGGAAATGGAAAAGCCCCGGCGAATCGAGGGTGTAACTCACAGATACTCACCGATGCCGCGATACCCATCCCGTATCCACCCCGCGTTTCCACAATATCGCCGCTATTGCAGGCTTCAATGATTTTCCATGCGTGCGAACGCTTTGTTCCAACGCGATATTTGAATTTTGCCTGGGCTTTTTGCTATTTGGCTTCGCTGCGATTCGATTCGGGCCGAGCTCAGCTGACTCAGCCGCCTGAGAAACGCTCGTTGAGGAACATCAATGGCAACAACAACAGCAACAGCAACAATAAACACAACACACCCACAATTACCGGTGATTTATAGTGACACAGCCAAGGATATCTTGACTTTGTCAAGCAGTTGGTGGCCGCATTAGAATACAATCCGGGAATGAATATCTTAACATATATTTTTTGGATTAAGATTATAATAAAAGGTCTGGTTTTCCTTTATATCGAATAAATAATCTTTGAAACCAACACACTGTAAATTTTTGTAATAAAATATTTATTTCTTTAATTATTAAGAAACTCTAGAGAAAACATTTAATCAATCTACAAAAAAAAAACAAAGTCCTTACTCCCAGAACTCAAGACTCTGAATATTAAAAGTCAATGTTCAGTGATTTTCAATCAGGATGGCACCATCTATCTGTCTAGTAAATGAATTTATAAAACAAACCCTAAACATACATTACTTTGAATCAGAATATTTATTATTTTTAAAGCGGGTCCATCCTGTCACAAAGTGTACATTCATTATTCTTAAAATTGTTTCTTAAAAACCATATTTCATAAAAATATAATTCCCAACTCGAAGGGTATGTGAAGATGCGGCTTTTCAAGTTGTAAACTATCATTCGATTCCATTTAGTCGCTATTTCAAGCGGGGGACCGAGGTCTGTTTTATGCACAATGTTATTGTTTACTCCGCTCCACCACCCCCAACCTCTGTGGGCCCATCCCTCGGCCGGTATTGTAGATAGTCGCATAAAGCATCATATAGACATCTTCAACTCCTGCCTTGAACTTGGCAAGTTCGCATGTACAATACCATGCCATATACAAGTATATAATAGGGGCTGCCCATATATTTTGTTTGCTACTTTGTCGGTGTTTAGCTTATGCCTTTTGACAGGCATTTGTTTACGGTCTCAGACCTGGCACCCAAAGAATTCAGAGCTAACGAGCTCCGAGCTGGGACTGGGTCTCCTTCGGTTCCTGGCTTCGAGATCCCCTAGCGATTTCGTTAATCGGAACACGCGATGAGTGTTTACTCCCGCTTCAGTTTCAGTTTCAGTTTCACAAATCTGGGCAGTCGCTGAAACCTGGAGTGCGAGAGTGAGAATAAACATTTGCCGGCCGGAGCGGCGATATAAACAATACGGGCCGAGGCACCAAGGGCCATAAATATAAGTATTAAGTGCTCTTCCCGGTGGGTCTGCCATATTTTCATCTGTAATAGGAACGAGCGCTAGACTAATGTTTCATCCGCGAATTGGGCTGTGAGCAAGGGTATCAATATTTCCGCCAATTAATATCAATTAATTTCCCGACCCAATGCGGGTGCAATTGTGAGTCACATGATCGTGCTTTGAATCTGGCTTTATGACTGTTAATAGTTATCTGAAATCAAAGCAAGCTCGGGAATTGTGGGTTAAGTGCACATTTTTGAAGTTCCCAAAGGGTAAAGGATTTTCAATCAGTTCAAATTGTAAAAAATGTTTCTCTAGCCCAATGGCATCAAAATAGCGTTTGCCCTCCTAAATATTAGAAAACTCTTTAATATGCCATGGGCGTTAACCCCGACGTGCTCTGCTTGAGATCCGCATTGTTACAAACACAAATATTTCGAAATCGCACAAATGCCAACTACAGATAATTGCCAAAAATCACCGGCAGAGTCAACTTTCATAAAACGGCATTCAATTTGATTTGCACAATTTGGGGGCTTTTAACGGCTCCTCGTCTGTCGGCTTGCTTTTCAAATACATTTATATTTTTTCTGTTTTTGCCTGGCATTTTGGCGTTTGTTTGAATTGATAACAGGCTGGAAGTGCCTTTCAGCCTGACAGCCATAATCGCTCAACGCCAACTGTTTGGCAGCAGGGTGGAGTAATGGAAGTGGAGTAGTTTGGGGTAGTTGGGCGCCAGGGGATGAAGTTCAGGTAGCTCGCAGCTTGGAACCAAGCCTATGTCTCCGGCAGGTCGATGGACACACCCACCCGGAGAGCGGAGAGTGGAGAGCGGAAAGCGGAAGCGGAACAAAGCCTCAGACAGTTGGACCTCAGACCGCAGACCTCTTGATGGAGAAATTATAGCGAGTCACGCGAGTGCGAAACTTTTCTAACCCTTCTGCCTTCTGAATTTCGCCTTCCGACGCGTCGGCTGTGCCCCGATTCACAGGAAAAGCAGAATTAGCTAAAAATTGCACTGAAAGCCCGAAATGATTGTCTTTAATTGAATTCACTGCCAGCCTGAATAACTTTTAATTGAATTCCAGCTAAAGCCTAGAACTTGGAGGTGAGGTGATGACCCACTTGGGATCCGCCGAAGGATGAGATACACAGAGCAAAAACATTGCACAAATTTTGTTAATTCTATGTAAATAACATTTTATTAGTCGGTTTTAATTTTCACTAATTATGTATATTTAATAATGAAAATATATCAGGGCAAGAACTCAAATATCGAAAATACTATTTTATTATTATATTATATTTCTTCTAATATATATTCACAAAAAATGTACTAAAGTAAGTGAATCTATAAAATTAACATATGATATGGAAAACTTTTAAGAAGAGAATTTACTGCAACTATATCAAAACAAAGCACTACTTAATTGTTATGTAATTGTTTTGTAAGAAATCACCAGTTCCCCATTAATTTTTATTGACTTGAGGCAGTAAAATTAGGGAGAACAGATTTTTTGTTAAAGCAAACCTGGTTAAACCAATATACTTTTCCTCGAACGGCAATTAATAGTGAAAATCAGAACCTATAACTTATTGTTTGTCGAAAGGTAAGTAATATGTACTGGTCTCTAGGGCTAAAAGGTGTTATGCACATTTGGAACCCAGCTGTAATTATTCCCCGTATTAGAATTTCCCCATAAATCATATTTATTTCGGATCAGCATCACCAGGCGAGTCGATTTAGCTATGCCCGTCTGAGTCTGAGAAACTTTAAGACTCAGAGCTACCGGATTTGGATTCTAGAAGAATGCACCGGGATCAAGTTTGTATTAAAATAAATAGAATTAACTTAATTCAATTAAAAAAGTTGTTAGACGTTATTTGCTATCTATCTATCTATCTTTCTCGCACTCGCCTCAGTTAGTGACCGTCATTTAAGGGTTCAAGTCCCGACTGGACTGTCTTTTATTTCAACGCAAACAGCTTTGGGTACCGGGTATCCCGCAGTCGAGCACCCTCAACTTCCTCCAAACTTGTTTTCTATGGGTTTTTGTAATTTTGCACGGTGCACTCACGTGACATCGTCTCCTGGCCAGGCGGCGTTTAATCCATTTGAGCGCCTCCTGGCGACCGCGGGCGAAGGACATGCTGCAGCGGTGCCAGAGGTGCAGGGCGATGACGAGGACGCGCTGCACCCAGACTCCGAACCCCTCGCGGCTGGGCAGCTTGAACATTAAGCCGGCCACAATTGGCACTCAATAATCATAACTTTCGGGGGATATTCGCTTTGGTTCCGGCGATTTCTGCAAGCGGTATTCCTGCGGGACCGGCACTAGTAGAATTTCACTTTTATTTCAGGGGGCGGTACGCGGACTCGTTGTTACTTCAGTTGCGTTTGTTGTTTGACTGAGAATGCCGCCGTTCGCTGGGCTCGTTTCCCTGGCATGGCTCGGTTTCTCGATTAGAGACAGAGAGAGGGAACGAGAGAGAGCTGCAGTTGCGATTGTCACCGGCGATACTCTACTCACACTTTTTGTTGCTGTTCAGCTTTTCAGCGTTTCGCATTTTGTTTATACGATACCTTATTTGTGGGGCCCGCGTGCGTGTGGCTTACTAAGAAACCGCCGAGCGCCGGACGTACATAAGTAATGCAGGGAGCGCTACAAAAACAGAGACACAAATTGAAAAAAATCGAAACCGTTTTTGCATTCAAAGCACACTGCTGCACATCGCCCATCGCCCATCGCCCATCGCTCCTCTCACCTCTCCTTCGCGGCCGGAGCGCCGAATACTCGTACTTTTTAACTGAGCTTTGCACTCGATTTGATTGCCGGCGAGCCGGCAGAGGCAACAGCAACAACAGCAGCATGTGAGCACGCAGGGGAAGCCCAACTAACGGTGAAGGCGAAGGTGTTGTTGCCGTTGTAATGCCAAATGCATGGCCTAGGCACAGTGGTTCAAAGCAGGTTGAAAGGGGTTCAATTCCTATATCTATAGGGTTGCCCAACCCTCGCTCGCTTTTATCTGTATAATTATTGGGCTGCTGGATTCATATGAATACAATATTGTATGGGAAATTATCACATCAGGATTCTTCTCTGCTATAGACATTGAAAATATGGTTTTAAAAACCTCTTGGCGAGGCAAAGATTTTAAGAGCTTTTGAAATAGTTTCAAGTTAATTTCATCTGTATTTAATTCTACCTTCTTCCTAGACTCTTGGAAATGTTGTAAGAACTTTTGAGGATCTCAGCTCACAAAGCATTGCATATTTATTGAAGTTTGCGTATGTATGTTACATATGTATGTAAAACAGTGGTGCGCAGGCATTCTATTAGCATGCCAGAATTGCGTTAATAAGAGTAAGAAATAAAACGAAGTGGCTAGATATAAAAACAATCAATAGCTTTAACTATTCGTAAAATTGAGTCAAAAAAGGATATATAAAGATCAATGGTACTTAACTCTAAAAAGGCTTCAGTCATAAATCCGTTACATTGTTAACGTTCAGTGCATACTGTGCGTGTGCAAGCAGAGGCCGGGCAGAGAAAATTGATGTATTGCGAATCAGGGCTTTGGGCACCACAGTAGGCTACTCTTACAACTAAATC
>VNKF01004298.1:0-11023 GCA_008044355.1 Drosophila lacteicornis
CAACAAATTCCAAAGTTGTCACCAAATTTGGTAACTCTAGCTCTTATAGTCTCTGAGATCTGTTGTTTCACACGGACGGACAGACGGACAGACGGACATGGCTAAATCGACTCGGCTGGTGAATATAGAATATAGAATATAGAATATCAAGAATATATACATTATGGGGTCGGAGATGCCTCTTTCTGCCTGTTACATACGTTCTCGGTAGGGTCAAACTTATAATACCCTTGTACGCTATGGGTACCGGGTATAAAAATGTGCGTAATAAATCGTAAGATTTTCGGAAGTAATAATTTAAAAAATTTAGTGTTTATTTCGTCAAGTCCAACAGCGTCCGATTTGATTTTAAGAATATTGACAAGCACTTCACACTGATTGACACACACAAATCTAAACCTATTATCACAGATATTTTCAGGTACTGATCTCAGGTACATATTGTTATTGCAGATTTCAGGTACATTGCATTCTGACAGCCTTAGGTTCAGTTCTCTATATCAACTTCCTGTACCGCTGTTGCTTTTTGTTTACCTATTCCTAATTCCTTAATTTCTTTTCATGTTTGTCTAGTAGATGTTGAATTTTTGAATCTACGACTACAAAAGTTTGTCTTCGCAGATTCAATTAGTTTAGTCACGATCTGTTTTAAGGGGGTCTTCTCATTGAGCAACTTTTTTTTTCGACTTTTTTTTTTGCATTTATTTATAGCTTGGAAAGTTGTGAATATGCCTCTAAAAGAATTTTTAGAAATTCGAAATACTTTAGAAGATACTGCCTTTTTTGTGAAGCAAGGTCTTCGTCAAAATGAGCTATTTTTACTTTACTTCAAACTTTAAACGCGTTTATCTCGAAACCACGTTTTTCGAACTGGCGGCTATGATATCTCCAGTTCAACTGAACCGATTTTCATGAAACAAAGTGGAATCGACGCAGAATAGTCACCATTCTCGGCTAAATGAAGACCATAATTTAAAAAAAAATCTTTTTGTTTTTACACTAAACTACAAAAAAAAGCCCGAAATTGAAATTTTTTGAATGGCCGCCATTTTGTCAAAAAAAAAAGCACAGAATTATGGTCGACATTCAGCCTAGAATAACATCTATACTGATTATAACCCCGTTTTTTTTTTTCACTTCCGACGCTCCGGAGACCCGGAATCGTGGCCGCCGTGACGACACCTTTTTTTTCACCACCAACTTTGAAGTCTCATTACTTTTTGAACAGCCCTCATATCGAGGCAAAACAAAATTAGAATTTTTTTAAACAGGGTCCAAAAAAACGGGTTTTGAATGGGAATACCCCCTTAATAACTTAAAGTGTCCGTGGTGTTCTGGAGTCTTATACCTTTTCCACTTTCGATATGCATCGATCTGTGATTTAATTGCCTCCTTAATTTCATTGTTAAACCATGGTTTACCTGAATAATTGATCACTTTGCGTTTGATTGGAACATAAGTACCTGAATGATAGATGATGTTATTTTGTAGTATCGATAGCTGCTGGTCTACCGTTGAAGATATGTAAATATTATTACAGTTGCGTCTGTCAAGTTCGTCCATAAGAAGTTCATAGTCAATGTCCTTAATATTGTTTTGAGAACGAAGGCACAATGAGTTGGTCATAAAAATATATTTTTTCAATGTCAGTAACGAAGAAGACATCTAACAAAGAGCTCCATGTTCTGCTGAAATGTGTTGAAAACATTAATTTTAAATCTAATAAATAAAAAAATTTGAGTGAAAGTTTAACATAACAAATTGAGTAAAACTGATTATTCTCGAAATTAATTCCTATCTGCGCCGCCACATTGTTGGTCAGCTTAGAAAGCTCGAGCGAGCTTTAAACATATCGAGGTTCCCCTCCGTCGCTCAGCTTCACGTAGACCACTCCACGGTGTGTGAAAACTGCTGTAAGCTGCTTGTGCTTTTTGAGTCGCATTGCCTCTTTGAAGATCTCATAATTATATTTTGTCAGCTGTTCGTTTAGATAAATCAGCGCTGGCGACTCAAACCCTATCAGCTGAAGGCTTAGTTTGGTTTTCTTATCTCGCCGGTATGCCCCTATTGCTCTCAGCAGCTCCGCCTTACCGCGCACGTTTTCTAATTTAATAATTATAAGGGGGTCCACAAATTTCTGACCCGATTGTCGTGGTCGTACCCAATAAATGGATCGAACCACAGGAGGCGGAGTAAGTTGCAGCGAGAAGCAAAGCTTGTGGAATAGTGTCTTCAGATTTTCGCATTTGACTTGTGGGACACCATGCCAGCGCAAATTGCTGGCGACCGCAGCATCCTCCTCCGCAGTGCATTTGGCTTCTAGTCTGACATCCAGGTCAACTACTTGCTGCTTCAGCTCGTCTACCAGGCCAGATGGAGGGCCTTGTGAAGCCAATTGGCCAGCCAATTCGTTGACCCGCTGTTTGAGCTCATCTACTTTCTTTACCTCCTTCTCGATTTGAGTGACACGTTGAGTGAGGTTATGAATCTCTGTTGCCATCACCTGGAACTTTTCCTGGGGGTTGCAGAGAACGCGTGCCTCACTTTCTTGCAGCTCCTTGGAAAGGGTCTCCTTCTGCTCATCAAACCTCTCATTGATGAGTTTGAGCATCTGAGTCAAAGATGCATCGGATGGCCGGCTCGCCTTCAAATCAGTATTGTTTTTTTCCCGCAGGCGCTTTGCAGACGACATGTTATTGTTGAGTAAAATATTTGAGTGTTTTCATGTGTATTGAGCGTTTTACGGTTATTGTTTTTGTTTATTATTTTGTTTTTATTGTTTGTGTTTTGTTTGTGAATATTTCCAGTGATATTTGTGTGAGTGTTTTCTGCTGCTTTACACTTTTCCACAGTTGGATTGTATTATGAGAAAATTTGGATTTGGTAGTTTATTTAAGATACACTGTCTTGAGCGCACTAAATCTTAGCTAAGCACAACTTTATGGATATATTTTTTTAACAATTTTTAAATTAATTGGCCAGTTTTTCCGTGATTTGAAGCGTTTTTTTGCGGAGCTCTTAATTTCACGACTTTCTTCTTTTATATACGGCTTTTAGAGTTGGAGCAATACTATAAATCTTATTTTTTTGCATAAGGTAATAAAAACGAGAAAGAAGCTAACTTCGGTAAGCCGAAGTCTGCAATTGGATCATTGAAAATCGAACCATTTTAGTAATGTCGAAAAAAGATCGAATTTTGTAAATTTTACATTTTACATGTAGAATTTTACATTTTCATATAAATCGACCGATCGCTTCTATGGCAGCTATATGATATATTTATCCGATCTTAAGAAAATGAAAACCGAACCATAAAAACTGCTATATCCCAAAATTTATAGAAATACGTTTAAAAACAGAGAAGTTATAATTTTTTTTCATTAATTCTGCCATCATTCCTATGGCAGCTATAGAGAGACTAGTTCGCGTAGAAACCGACAGACGGACAGACAGACAGACAGACGGACATGGCTNCGGACAGACAGACAGACAGACGGACATGGCTAGATCGACTCGGCTGGTGATGCTGATCAAGAATATATATACTTTATGGGGTCGGAGATGCCTCCTTCACTGCGTTGCAACAATCATGGCAAAATTATAATAACCTCAGCAAGGGTATACAAAAGTCGCATTTCAAAGTCTTCTTAATACAGCTTTGGCCGGACGTTTTCAACAAGATGGAAAGCATAGCGGGTAGAATTTCAACTTGCGACCGGGAGAACCATGGCCAGTGTTGCCAAATCTGCTTTTTTCCCGTCATTTTCAGCTTTATTTGTACTTGCCTAGCGGGCATATTTTAGAAACAGCGGGAAGCGGGAATTCTAGCTGTTTTTAATTTGATATCAGCTTTTCTTCAGCTTTTTTTATATCAATAGTCTGCCACAGCAGATTGTCTTTTATCGATCCTAATCGTCTTCGAGAGTGTCATCTTTATGAGCAAGTGCAAAGCAAAATGCCGAAAGTTTTTAAACAAAAATGTCGAGATGCTTGGCTTCATTATCCTGATTTTAAGACATGGCATCGCAAAGACGATTCTGATGCCTTCAGAGTCTTCTGCAATTATTGTAAGTGCACACTAACTGCTAAGTTAAGTGATTTGCAAGCACATGAAGCCACCAACAAACACTTTAAAACGCAGGAATGCTTAAATCAGACTAACACGTTGAGATTCTCCAAATTGCCAAATAAAACAATAGAACACGAAGCGGCGTTGTGCCTGTTTTGTAGCACAACACACAGCTATTGCTCAAATCGACCACCTTAGCAGCTTGTGCACTAGTCAATTTGGAGGTAGTGCAATTGCAGGCCAGATCATGCTGCATACAACAAAGTGTACTGGCACTCGTTAATACTAAAAAAAAAAAATTATTTTGTACTCATTTTAACAGAAAGCTAAGGGAAAAAACTAATTCGCTTATTCTTAAGCTTTTTGTCGGAAAAAAGAGATATTTTTCTTTTGTTCAATAGCAAAATATGTATGAATTCTTTGCGCCTTTTTCTCAGCTTTTTTTTTTTTCGAAAAATACAGATCTTTATCTTTTGTTTAAAAGCAAAATGTGTATGAAAATCTTTGCGCCTTTTTTCAGCTTTTTTGGGGGAAAAATACAGCTTTTTTTCTTTTGTTTAATAGAAAAATATGTATGAAAATCTTTGCGTTTTTTCAGATTTCTTAATGAAAAAATACAGCTTTTTTCCACCCTTGTCCCGCCGAAATCTTTTCTTTTTTCTCAGCAATAGTTGGCAACACTGACCATGGCTCAATTCCAGCCCCCGGCCTATTTTTATATTTCTGAGAGAATTCCGGGAAAGAATAATTGCCAGAGTCGGAGCGCCAAAAGTCCTGATCTGTTATAATGGCGCACAGTTCAATGGGCGAAAATCAAAGTCGGCCATGGGAGGGTGGGGAATCCAACAATGATTCACGGCGCCATATACACCCCAGGAAAACCCGATGGAGCGCACCAATCGAATGGTAAAAACCATTATCGCCCAGCTAGCGGGCAAGGAAAAAACAGGCTGGGATGATCATCAGAACTGATGCTCGCATACAACAGTAGCACGTCAGAATCTAGCAGATATAGCCCAGCACAGCTCGTCTTTGGCCGAGAACTTAGGGTACCAAACACGCTGTTCGACCAAGTAACCGCCGGCTCGGCGATACCGACAGAAAGCATAGAGGCAAGATGGGAAAGGTTACAGTGTGCGTCAGTGTGACGCGTGAGAGCGCACATAGAGATAATGTAAGCTAAACACATCAAACCAACCAATAAAACTAAAGAGAAAATAATAAACAGTTTCAAACATTCACATTCAAATTTGAATATCCGCCCGCGCCACTGATCGAGAGCAAAGGGTCACACTGGGCCGAAGGGGCTTTGGTCACACCAAAAAGGCACGTCCGGCGGTCACACTAGACCTCCCCGGATTCCTATATAAAGCGGACCACAGCCAGTGGGAAGGCACTCATCTACCGACAGCGATCGGGTGAGGTTAGCCTACGTTAAGTAGCCCACAACCAGGAGTCAGTGCCAAGAGTCCACATTAATACATTGTAGTTAGTAATTTCCCGTAGTATTTTCCCCGACCCTCCTCTGGTAGACGTCAGCGTCTCCACCGCTCACGAATTGGCCCGCCGACTCGCCTGGACGACTTAAGAGTCTTCGCTATCCCGGTTCGGCCCGCCGATCCGCACTTCTCGCAGTTGGTAGACTTTAACAGTATCCACAAACTTCTCGCAATTGGTAGACTTTAACAGCGTCCACAAACTTCTTGTAATTGGTAGAATTTAACAGCCTCAACAAACTTCTCGCAATTGGTAGACTTTAACAGTCTCCATAAACTTCTCGCAACTGGTAGATTTTAACAGTCTCCACGAACCTCTCGCAACTGGTAGATTTTAGAATCTCTACAACCTTCTCGCATCTGGTAGACTTCAGAGTCTCCTAAACCCCATTCGCTACAAAGACAGGCAAGCCGCCGTCACCACTAGCTCTCGGTAGCATACTTTCGGGGCAACATTCAGGGTAAATTTGTGGGTCCAACCCCGGCAGCAAAGCCACGTACTCCGGCACTGCCAACGACGGAACCGGGACGACGACCCCACACCCAGTAGTGTCCATAGATCCTTGTACACTTGTTGCTGGCTTGCATGTCTTGTGCGGCGGCCGATGCTCGCGCGTCGTCCTCTAGGCATTTTGGACTATGGACAGAGTGGTGAATTTAACCTCATGTGCACGATCCACATACGAGGTGCGTTTAAAAAGTATCGCAAATTTAGAATTTTCGCGGGTTACGTATATTCGAATTTCGATTTTTTTTGTGGTGTAGTGTTGATACTCATGTCTCTCACTTATGCCGACAAGCTCGGCCATTTTGAATGTTCACTTAATTATTGACAGCTGCTTTGCTTCCACGTGTTTTGGATCGTCTTCGATTTTTACCTATTAAAAAAAATGGATCAAAGAACCTGTATCAAATTTTGTGTGAAAAACGAAATTAAGTGCGCGGATGCATTCCGAATGTTGACTGTGGCATACGGAGAAGCTACCTTGGGCCGAAGCAACGTTTATTGGTGGTACAAAATGTTCCCAGAAGGCCGAGAAGATGTGAACGACGAAGAGCTTGCCGGACGCCCGAGCACTTCAACAACAGACGAAAAAATTAATGAAGTGGAGAAAATGGTATTGGCCAATCGTCGAATCACCATTAGAGAAGTTGCTGACGACCTAAACATATTGATTGGCTCGTGCCATTTGATTTTTATCAATGATTTGGGCATGAGATGGGTCGCCGCGAAATTCGTACCAAAATTGCTCAACTGCGACCAAAAACAGCATCGCATGAACATTGCTAATGAGATGTTGGACTCTGTCCGCGATGTCCCAAATTTGCTCCAGAGGGTCATAACTGGTGACGAATCGTGGGTTTATAGTTATGACGTGGAAACCAAAGCTCAATCATCTCAATGGAAGCTGCCGCGCGAACCAAGACCGAAAAAAGCGCGTCGAATGTGAAAGTTTTGCTGACAGTTTTCTTCGATTGCAGGGGCGTGGTGCATCATGAGCTCTTGCCACAGGGTAGAACGGTCAATAAGAAAGCAAGCTATGCCCAATTTGAGCGAAGCAACCCGCCAGAAGCGGCCGGATTTGTGGAAGAACAAAAATTGGCTTTTGCACCACGATAACGCCCCTGCTCACATATCGTTGCTTGTGCGCGAATTTTTGGACAAAACCAACACCCTATGACTATTTCTTGTTCCTTACACTGAAGAGGCTCATGAAAGGACGAGGTTACGCTACGCTTGACGAGATAAAGACGGCATGGAAGGAGGAGCTGAACAAGATAAAAAAAAAATATTTTTTGGAATGCCGTTGGAAAAACCGTTGGCACAAGTGTCTAATATTCACGAGGATTACTTTGAAGGGGACAAAATAGATATTCATGGACAAATCAATAATTTTTGAAGAAACACAAAAATCGCGATACTTTTTGAACACACCTCGTAATTTACACAGTTTAGCCTACCACCTTAAAGACAAATGCCTGCTGTTGAAATTGTATACAAATTTGCACAACAGACGTGATTGATTTGATAGTCTCTAATTGAAATGTTATGAAACGAATAACTAATTTTTTTTTTACAATTTCACAAAAAACACAATACGGGTTTGGAATTGGTTGCTCCTTCATGTTTGTCGATGCTCCTCAATTACTTTTTCGATCTCTTGGCTATCAGAGACATCCTTCAGGTTTTTATGACGTTGAATATTGGGGTTGTTGTTGAAGAATTTATGCTATGCCTAGTGATACGGGTAGTTGCACAGTTTAATGCAAAATGTTGAATGTCCTTCAGGAATCACTTTTGGATGCGGCAGATTGTTTTACTCGTAGTATTGCTAAAATAGGTCCATTAGGATTCACATGGTACGCGGCACTGTTCATCGGGATGTTGTAACGGACTGCATCGCACATTTTCCGCGGTCGCGACAAGCTATCCGACTTTTAAACTTATGCCCCTTGAACGCATTTACTTTGGTCTTGGGGCATTTTGATTCCATTTCCATTTATGTTACGTCGGTGTTGTCGTGGTGCCACAGTCCTTGGAGGACATGGGGCTGAGGAAGTGGCCGCCCGGATAGCAGACACGATTTGTGCAGCTGAGCTCGCCGGATTTGGGGTGGGTTCTTTGGACGCCACTATCCTCTCCAAACGTAATCAGAATAATTATTTACGTGCCTGAAAAATAGAAGAAATCGTTTGTCAGTCTGTCTTTCTGTCCACATTGCCCCGCAAGCATATTTATGCTTGACCGTGAAAACGATCGTGCTATGTTTTGGCCGTTTTCCCTCCCCAATCGCAAACTCCGTGCGCCTTTGGATCGTCGCGGGCCGTGCAATACGATCCCCTTTTGTTCATGTCGTTCGTCAAAAGTTATGTAATTTTCTTGACCCAGTCTTCCAGTCTTCCCCCTTTTTAATGTGTTTCTACCAATGCATTTTTGTTGTTTTAAGTTCACATTACAAGTTTATTATAAAGGTTGTGCAAGCGTGTATTGGACATTAAAGTGTGTCAATAGATGTTGTTATAGCTAGTTTGAATTGATTTAAATTGTGTAATTAATATTTAGGTGTATTTAGAATATAGTGTATTTTGGGAAGATAATATTGTGTCATATGGTATCTAGTGTATATGGGGCACGAATATATATATATAATTATGTCAGACAATATTGGGAAAAATGTCCCTTTGACTCACCCTCTGTTATTCCATCGTTGAGAGCTCTCGTTCCGGAGTTGAGGTTTTATTTGGTTGAAAAAGGTTAAGAATTAGGCATATATATATATATCGTGCGATGTTTTAGGGGTTGGATTTCACTAAATGTACAAAATGATTACTTAATGACTTAAAAGATAACACATTAAAAAAAAATATAAAAAAAAAATGTGTATGTGGGTTTTAACACAAAAAAACTTAAAAGAAAAATAAGTTCAAAAGATAAGCAGCTCGGTGAGCGGAGTGACCGCTGGTCATTTGACGATGGTGTCGTCTTCACTTTGTTTCACTTTCCGGCAGGTAGAGAGACGGGGGTACACATGTATGTGCACTTGCATATATATATATATACTTGGTGAAATGGAGTCAGTATCTGCTGCTCAAATATGGATCGAAGCACATAAGGCAAGTTGCCACACTCATCACGGAAACTATTGTTAGTGTTTTATTTATTGGTATTTGTTTGCCGGTTTAGGTTTGTCGATTTCTATAATAATAATTTTCTCTGTTAGATTTTTCCTTTAATAATTCTTAGTGTTTTGTTTCTTTTTAATATTGGTAGTTTAGCTTATTGTATTTGTTGAGTCGGGGCATCCGTCGGGGGGTTACTTGTGGTCACAGGACCAGGTGTTGGCGAGGGACACTACCTTCTCCAGCTCGTGTCGTTGGTCGCGGCGTCCCTGGATCACCATCTTGTAGGTGCTAAGTCCTTTGAATACCAGCAGGACGATCAGCAATACCGCGATGAGTCGAAGGACCTGAGCGATTTCGTTCTTGTGACCACTTCGATCGTGTTTATTACGTTAGCGGTGCTGTCATCAACTTTGGACGTTTTGGAGCCCATTGTCCTTGTATGTGTCTTCCTTTCAGGGCCTGGGTATTGTCGGCTACAGGATCACCACTTGAACTCCGAATCAGCACTTGAATTCCGAATTTGGCTCTGAGACGCGACACGGTTGCAATAATCTTCCCGAGGGCTTCTGGGTATTTACTCTCCTCGGTACTGACAAACCGGTGACTTTTATACCAAAGACTGTGCCAAATATCGCCTAGGAATCACCGGAATGGAACACAAAAGTGTTCTCACCTGGAGTTATCTATTCCCCTCTTTTCGCCTATTGGCTGGAGCTATATTTGGGTCGTCTTTGTTCTAATGTTTGCTAGTGCCGCAAAATCGGCAGTGCTGGGTTGCAGCTGCCCAACTGTCTAAGTCCTATGACCGATTAGCCTTAGCTCCTTCTTACTCAAAACTATGGAGAAGATAATTGACCAGCACATCAGGGAGGTGAATCTCAAGCATCTTCCCCTACATAAGTACCAATATGCGTACCAAGCTGGTAAGTTAACTGAGACTGCCATTCACTGCCTTACAACAACCATTGAAAAGGCCTTTGGCGCTCAACAAATAGCACTAGGTGGCTTTCTAGACATCTCAGGAGCTTTCGACAACACGTCATATGAGGCTATCCGTGCCTCTCTTGTACGTAAAAATGTCTACATACCCATCATTAGGTGGATTCTGGAAATGCTTAAATCCAGAATCATAACTGTAGACCTAGGAGGAACCATGACCTCAATCACAGCCACAAGGGGGTGACCCCAAGGGACCCCCTCCTGTGGACCCCTCTCCTGTGGACTCTGGTCATTGACTAGCTACTGTATGAGCTCAACAACTTCGGATTCCCCACTCAAGGCTACGCTGATGACCTAGTCATCTGTATAGTGGGCTGGCATAAGCAAACCATCTCGGATCGCATGCAGCAAGCCCTAAATATAGCCAGCGGATGGTGTCAGGACAAAAAACTGTCCATAAACCCGTCTTAAACTGTTCTAGTTCCATTTACCAGGAAAAGGTCTCTTTCTTTAACTAGACCATCACTAAATGGATCCACCATTGATTTTTCGGTTGAAGCCAAATACCTAGGAGTCACACTTGACTCCAAGCTCAACTGGAATTCACATCTCGAAAAGACAATTTATTGTCGACTCGAGCATATTTCGCTTGCAATAGGCTTTTCGGTAGAACATGGGGCCTAGGTCCCAAAATAATCTACTGGTCTTTTAACACTGTGGTAAAACCGATTCTAACCTATGCATCTCTTGCTTGGTGGACGAAAGCTACCCAAAAGACTGCTGCGGCAGCACTTACCAAAATAACTGGTCTGCATAGGCATTACTGGAGCCATCCGAATGTGCCCCACTGCAGCACTTGGAGTCATAACTGGCATACCCCCCTTAACCATAACCC